>CM067362.1:60568813-60621614 GCA_034401795.1 Chaetoderma sp. LZ-2023a | reverse complement strand
ACGACACGACGATGTTACAAACACACACACAGAGAGAGAGAGGGAGAGAGAGAGAGAGATAGAAGAGAGAAAGAGAGAGATAGACAGAGAGAGAGAGAGAGTGAGAGAGATGAAAAAGAAAGAAAGACAGAAAGAAAGAAGGAAATAAGGACGCACGGAATGAGAGAGAGAGAGAGAGTGCGTTAGAGAGAGAGAGAGCGAGAGAGAGAGAGAGAGAGAGAGAGAGAGAGAGGGGTTCGTGCACGTGTGTATGTGTGAATGTGTCTGTATGTGCCTGCGCGTGCATGTGTGTAGATTTATGTATTGTAGGTGTAGGTATATAGATATATGATTTATTCCTATGTGGCCTAATCACCAATTCATATAGGTTATGCTGTCTCATCATATATAATATCATATAGCAGATATATGCATTGCGTCATGCCTTGGTTTAACGGACAATATTGATTTGTTCCATGTATTCCTGAATGTTTAATATATGCCATATATAATAATGGCTTTGAACACTGACAGCAGTGACAGGATGATCTCTCATAGGAAATCATTCACTAATTATTTTATATGATGTTATTGCGTTATCTAAAATACAACTTTATAGCCATAAGCTGGATCTCACCCTATCGTGGCCTTCCGAAAACGCTTTAACACTCATAGCAGCCAAAACGGCTTCTGCAGTGGGCTTGAGAAATGCCAATTTGCATACCAAAAGATTATTTTTTAAGGTTTGCCACTGGAATGACTGCCTTTATACCCGAGCCAGTCATTCCAGTGTTAAATTTAAAAAAAAAGTATTTTCTTGAGCTGCAAATCCACATTTCTCAGTGACCGGCACAGCAGTCATTTCAACAATATTGTCCAGATTATTATAGAAATGTGGGGTTCGATGTGAAAGACTGATATGCTTTCTTACCATGGAATGCTACTGATCTTATGAATGTTGTGATTTCCTTTCAGGTAAGGTAATTATACTTGTAAGCTGTTGAATAATAATCTGATGAGAATCGATTAGACTAGATGAGTTGCTGGGTACGGCAACTGCATATGGCAGCAACAGCTCCCATTCAAAATGATTTCAAAATACTCAACATAGTATTTATTGAACTGTAAATTCATAACATGCATGCAAGCCGTTCACTTTCGTGGGGACGGACTTTACACTTTCTTGACAGAGCTATACCATTTTGCTTGTGCCGTCAGCGAACACGTGCTGTATTTGATTATGACGTCAGATGCTTGAGTGACAGATCGGATCGTTCTATTAGTATAGAACAATGACATCCCTTGGGAAAATATCGGAGAAACATTCTGATCAAGAAATATAACCAAAATACATCTCAAACACCAATTGAAATCTTGATTTTCACTCAAGTATTCTTTCAATTTCGCCAGATCTGCTGCATGTCACGTACACTTTGTGCCACTCACACATCTTGATAACGCAGGGTGCAGGGCCGGTGCTAGGTCAATACCGAGCCATGTTTGCTCGGTATTGGCTATGTACCGGCCCAGTAACTTGCTTTAACAAGAAAGATGTCACCCTAAAACCGCTAAAACCGTCATTCAGATGATATAGTGTCTGTGCGACTGATAACCAGACAAACTATCCTATGACTGGATCTGCAAACACATAGAGGCAATGAGTTAAAATGGAGTTGTATATGGCATGATTACCCCGCCCCATGTAAGTGCATTTAAAAAATAAATCAAACGAATAATCCGTGGCGAGATCGTCACATGAGTCAGCAGGAAGGCTTAAGAAGAAGATGCGATTACTAGTTCGAAATTCACAAAATTGCTTTCGCGTAAAAGGAGACTAGATCACTATCCACACGCGCTCTCACGCACGCACTCTCTTACAATTCTCTTGCATGCTTCCTCCATTTCTCACTCCATATTTTCTATTCAATTCTACTGCTCATATTATCTCTTTCCATATCTCTCTCTCCCTCTCTCTTTCCTATTTCACCTTTCTTTTTCTTTCTCACCCCCCCCCCCCCTCCCAACTGGATATGTCGAAAGGAACCAGTTCCTATAAACAATACTTATGATCCACTCTCACTGAATTATCTCGTTGTTCTGGTTCCCAGTTCCCCTTTGCAATATAGGTATGCATTATCTGGCTGCAACCCCAATTCCATTACATATTGCGGCCATGATGTTAATAATGGCGCTGCCCTCTGATCAATAGATGCGCCGTAGCCAGCCGTGCTAAGAATTGATTAACAAAGCCAAGTCCGGACATCAATCCAAGCCTCAAGGGACACGTATTACCGTAACACCTGCTTTAGCGAATGCTGGTCATCTTCTAGCACATTAAACACTAAATTATTTTACCATAATGTTATCCTGGCTGTGTAGCGACTGAACGACAGAGCGAAAACTCACGATATGTAGTATAATGACAATTTGATTTAAGTTTATCTCGAATGATTGAGGCAATACGAGTGAGTGAGTGAGTGAGTGAGCGAGAGAGATAGAAAGAGAGAGAGAGAGAGCGAGAGAGAGAGAGAGAGAGAGAGAGAGAGTCAGTGTATGCGTGCGTGCGTGCGTGCGCGCGTGCGTGGGTGTGTGTGTGTGAGCGCACATGTATGTGTGTGCGGGTCTGTATGTGCCTGGGCGTGCCTGTGTGTAGAGTTATGCATTGTAGGTGTAGGTGTAGGTATATATATTCCTATAAGGCCTAAACACCAAGTTATGCTGTCTAATCATATATAATATCATATAGCAGATATATTCATTGCGCCATGCCTTGGTTTAACAGACAATATTGACTTGTTCCATGTATTCCTGAATGTTTAATATATGCCATATATAATAATGGCTTTGAACACTGACAGCAGTGACATGTCGATCTCTCACAGGAAATCATTCACTAATTACTTTACATGATGTTATTGTATTATCTAAAATAAAAGTTCATAGCCATGAGCTGGAATCACACGATCGATTCCTGTTCTAAAGAGCTCGTGTGTTTAACACTCATAGCAGCCATAAACGTGTCCTACAGTGGGCTTGAAAAATGCCCATTTGCAGACCAAAAGAAGATCATTAAAACAGTTTACCACAGGAATGACTGGCTCGATAACCGAGCCAGTCATTCCAGTGGTAAATTAAAAAAAATAGTCTTCTCTTAGTCTGCAAATGGGCGTTTTCTATAAGAAAATTTAAATCTTTTGCACAGCAAATGGATGAATTCACTTTTAACTATGCCACACCCATCTCTAGCTAATCTCCGCCCACACTTTGTCCGTGTTGGGATCGGTCGAACCCTGAACTCCCTGAAAACTCAATTTCGAGAAAACTATACATGTAAGCTGTTGACTCTTTTGGGACTAATTTGACTGGGTGCTGTTGCTGTCTATTTCAATATCAGGTTTATTAAATGGTAAAGACAATTCGTACAACAACGCTTTAGTCCGTCATTAATTATGCGTTCGTGACGAACATATCTACGTCATTCATGACGTCACATAGTTGATTATGACGTCATATGGTGGATGAGTATAAGGAAAAGTCCATTGCATTTTGTTTGCGGAACAGGTTTGATTATATAACCCCCTGGTAACTATTCCAATTTTCGTTTAACCAAATATTCTAGACTAATTTTCATCAACTGTTCTGAAATCATGTATTTGCCAATGGACCTATCCAGTTTATCCATCAATCATATGACGTCATAATCAACTACTCGACGTATATTATTATGTCATATTCAATGACGTCATAAATGACGTAGATAACTTCGTCACGAACACATAATTGGTGAGAACTAAGCGTTGTTGTACGAATTGTATGTCTTTAATATTTAATACAGATTTTGTTTAATATTTTGAAACTAATTTGACTGGGCGTAGTGACTGCCATAGGCAACAACAACAGCACCCAGTTAAATTAGTTTCAAAATATTCAACCGCTTACTTGTATAATTTTCCGGAAGTTGACGTCATAGTCAACTAAGCGGCGTGTGGGATGATGTCATAATCATTACCTCATAAATGATTCTATTTGGCGCATCTCTACCTCTTAATAGTCCGACACGTTGTACGAATTGTATGTCTCTACTACTTAATAAACATGTTATTGGATATTTTGAATCTAATTTGACTGGACAACGCCCATTCAAATTAGTTCACAAATATTCATTATAGCATACGTGTATAGTTTTCTGGAAATTGATAGTCAGTGAGTTCAGGGATCGATCCCGACACGAGCTTGGTGTGGGTGGAGCTTAGATAGAGATGAGCGGGGAATATCTAACAATGGGAGGTACATTCTGGCACAGAATCATTTCTCTGCTAGGAATAAGGAAAACTACCTCTGATACTGACTGATCTACTATTGACAATTTAGTCAAATACGATATCAATTTATCTTTCCAGGAAACTCGATGCGTTGCTTGTTTGTCCTGACGCGAACTGATGTGTCAGTAGAGTCGGGATGCCGATGTGCTGTTTGGATTCTCCGTCTATATCTTTTGCTAGGACAATTTTTACCTGGATCATAGAAGTAGCCCCCCCCCCACACACACCCCACCCCCACGATCCTGATAGTACGGAAGCCGCGCCTCTCCGCTAGGATCGTGAAAAATTCTTGATCCACGAACATCACTGCATGGATCCAATCAAGCCTCTAAAGATGTACAATTTAAACCATTTTATTTTCACGTCCTCGATTTCGTTTTTAAAATTTTTAATTTTCTCATAGAAAACGTCCATTTGCAGACCAAGAGAAAGTATTTTTGAAAATCTACCACTAGAATGACTGGCTCGGTTATCGAGCCAGTCATTTCAGTGGTAAATTTTCAAAAATAGTCTTCTCTTAGTCTGCGAATGGGCATTTCTCAAGACCACTGCTGCAGCCGTTTTTTGGCTGATATGAGTGTTAAAGGGTTAATAACTATTTTGTTGAATGCTTTGAAACTAATTTGACTGAAACCTGTTTCTGTCAATTCCTGTCAACATAGTTTCAAAATATTTAACATCTTATTACCTTGAAGTTGTGATTCTGGGAATTCTGGGTCCAAATGCATAATGAACAGCCATCTTGTAGTCCCTGATTCATCATGTGCCCTTGATTCATCTTGTAGCCTCTGATTCATCTTGTATCCCCTGGTTCATCTTGTAGCCCCTGATTCATCAAAATCCCAAAATACAAAATGAATTCATACGGCTTTAGAACATTTTCTTTCTCGGCCGCCACTGAATGGAACAACCTCCCTATTCATCTAAAATTGTCAAAAAATCTTACAACATTCAAATCAAATCTTAAAACTCATCTCTTTAAACAAGCGTACCAGAATTTAAATTAATGTTTATATTATCATTTCATTGTCTTGCGCTACGAGCATGCTTGCGTGGAGTTTGGCGCGTTATAAATTCACTTATTATTATTATCTTGCAGCCCCTGCTTCATCTTGTAGCCCCTGATTCCTCTTGTAGCCCTGCTTCATCTTGTAGCCCCTGATTCCTCTTGTAGCCCTGCTTCATCTTGTAGCCCCTGATTCATCTTACAGCCCCTGACTCATCTTGTAGCTCCCATTGGTGTTCTATAAGGTGGCCGCTTGAGACAGGTGTGCCAATATTATGAGGATCAATACGGGACATGTATGACCCGCAGTAATGCAAATATATGTCAATCAACGAGGTTATTTGATAGCTCCAGAATTCCGTCGCCCGTGGGAAAATGAACCACATGTGCTGTCTGTCTCACACGAGAATAAAGACTACTTTAGATGGTACAGTTTCTTTGTTCTGTGTGGTCATTTCTGAACGCGTCACTCGAGTGTCTGCATCGAACATGAATTAATAATATCAACGAAAAATATTAACTGATATTGCTGTAATATATATGTACTTATAAGGGTCAGTACGCTGGCATTAACGAGACAACGGGATTCATTTCTGTTTCTGTACAGCCAAGTTTTAGATATGTCGAGCCGATTTCTTAAAATAGTCAACAGTTTTCCAATATATTTATCTTGAATTTGGGATTCTGGTGATTCAGGGGTTAGCCCTTTAACCATCGAATTTGTTTTAAAAATTTTTAATTTTCTCACAGAAAATGTACATTTGCAGACAAAAAGATGAGTGTTTCTGAAAATTTACCACTGGAATGACAGGCTGGGTTATCGAGCCAGTCAATCCAGTTGTAAATTTTCAAAATTACCTTCTGGTCTGTAACTGGATATTTCTGAAGACCACTGCTGAAGCCGTTTTTGGCTGATATTAGTGTTAAAGGGTTAAAGTATATAAATCGATTCCAAACCACATAAAGTGGGCGTGGCTTAGCTAAAAATGGGCGGGGAATAGCTAGAAACGGGCCCCTCTGTTCTCAAATGAATATTAGTTATCACGATGTATTGTGGAACGAAAATGGAATAAAGGAACCTTCATATGAGTGTGGCCACACATTTCGATTACAGTGTCTTTGCTTGCTGAAAATGGATGAAACCAGTCTATCGATCAATCATATGACGTCATAACCAACTACGTCACACGTAGGCTGACGTTATAATCAACATACGTCATGAATGACGCAATTAAGTCGGTCATAACCGTTTAATAGTCCGTTAAGTTGTACGAATTTTATGTATTTACTATTTAATGAATATGCTGTTGAATATTTTGAAACTAATTTGAATGAGCTCGGTTGCTGCCTATGGTCAAATTGGTTTCAAAATATTCAACAGCTTACCTGTATAGTTTTCTGATAATTGAGATTCAGGGAGTGCAGGGATCGAGCGATCCCCACATGCGCAAAGCGCGGGCATAGCTTAACTAGGAATGGGCGGGGCATAGCTAAAGCAGGATTCAGTCATTGCCTGAAATAACAGTGCCCTTCAAATGGCGTACTTTAAAAAATCCCGCTACTTCCAATTATATCGTTTTAGTTGTCAGATTATGTGATTAAGAATAAAGATATGGTTCATTATGTGTCCAAAGATTCATAATTCAATCGTGCTGATAGCAGTCGTTGGTGCTACTAGCGTTGCTTATGGGCAACAAGTTTAGAATTCTATACATAATACCAGCGATGTGCGTAACTGTGTGTATTCACCAATCCAAGTGAAAAGATAATTTTAATGGAAAATATTGATTGAATGGCAAAGAGAAATTGAAAACCCCTACACAATTCTAGTACGACCTTTACTGTCGAATGAGCGTATTGCATAATCCCCATTCTTTGAAATCAATGTGCGGTTGTACCCAGATTTAACCGAAACTCTTGCACACACTTTCATTCTATCAATGGTATTATTAAAGAAAACAGCTGACAATGTACCGTCGATAGCCATGAGAATATATGAATCATACACGACTCGCAACACAACACATGATGTTTGCACTGATCGATCTTCTAATGCTGATTACATACAGTGTATGTGTAATTCACCCATATCGAATTTGAGTCGTTGATGAACGGTGCATGGAACAATATCGAATTTGACACCACCCCCCCCCCCCCCCCCCCCCCCCCACACCACCACCACCCACCACCCACACACACCCCCCCCCCCCCCCACACACACACACACACGTGCGCGCGTGCGTGCGCGTAATGCAAATATCTGTCAATCAGCTGCATTATTTGACACCACCAGAATTTCTCCATCGGAAATAACTACATTCCCTGTGGGAAAATGAAACAAAAGCGTCGTTTATCCCAAGAGAGCATTAGACCTCTATGTAATATTGAGGTGTCTCGAAACTGGGGAATATTGGAGCAAATGGGACACTGCCGAGAGCAATGTAAGAGACAGCGAAGCTGATGTTGAACGTGATCCTCAAGTACATACGGGTTTCTATTCGGTTTCTTGCCAACTTCGCACAATTCATTGCACTTACTACAGTTTAACGTTAACGGAACACTGTACTTGGTACAGTGTTCCGGTTAACGTTAGGCTGTAGTAAGCGCAATGAATTGTGGGACGTTGGCTGGAGACCGAATTACAAATACTGATGTAAAATGTATTTAGCAGTTGTCATTGACATGGTCATTGTGAACGTACGGACATCAACAAGCTGCTAACAACAACAACGACGATGACGACAATGACGACGACGACATTAATAATTTTGTTGATAACGCGATCCAAAGCGATATAAAATGGCATGAGTATTGAATACAGAATGATACACGGTAACGTATTGAATTATTTATGACGTAATGATTATGACGTTATCCTACACTTAGCTGACTATGACGTCATATGGGATTGATAGATGGATACTCTGGAAATGTGAATTATAAATTAACTTAAGGAAAATTATGAAATACAGTGTGCGTATGTTGAGTTATCTGTGAATATAAATGAATGCATCTGTTCTAGAAATCAAGATCCTTTAGCCCAATTTGTCGAATTAAGCGGATATGACAGATGTCAGATTTCACTTCCGCGACGGGACTGACCACTCAAAAAGCATCGTCTGGTTGATATTCCATCAGCACAATTGACAAACTAACATTATTTGTACTAACTGGATTTGAAAACATATTCCATTTCTTGTCTCAGTTGCGTGCATATGACAGTTATTCAGGTCTAAACATGTGTTTCCAACAGAACTCGAACACTGATTAAGACAACGCTTGTCACGTCATGATAACCAAATCGAATTACCAGGATATAATTCTGTGAGATTTCTTCCTATAGCGAGACTGTGAAGTTGATCCCTATTCTCCCTCCCCCTCCTCCCCTCTCTCACTTTCTCTATATTTAAGCCACGTGCTACCCTTCAATAGTAATAGCCCATTCACTCGCCGAATCTCAATTTACAGAAAACTATACAGGAAAGCTGTTGAATATTTTGAAACTAATTTGACTGGATGTTGTTTCTGCCGATTATTTTCAAAATATTCAACAGAATGTTTAGTAAATAGTAAAAACATACAATTCGTACAACTTGACGGATTATTGGGTGCATATGGCGGACTAAGTCGCGTCATTCATGAGGTAATTGATTATGACGTCAAGCTACATGTAACGTTGGTAATTACGACCTCATATGATTGATCGATGAACTGGATTCTTCCATTGCTGGTTCCTCATGTAATAGCGTGGGGAGCAGTCCTGCTCATTAGCAGAGCCATTTGAGCGAGAACATAATGGACCTTTCCAGTTTATCCATCCACCATATGACGTCATAATCAACTACGTGACGTGGACGATGCCGTCATAATCAATTACAGAATGAATGGCTCAATTAAGTTCGTGATAAACGTGTAATAGTCTGGCACGTTATACGAATTGTATGTCTTTACTATTTAATAGTTTACATTATGTCGACTATTTTGAAACTAATTTGACTGGGCGCTGTTGCTGCCATGGGCAGCAACAGCAACCAGTCAAATTAGTTTCAAAATATTCAGCAGCTAACCTGTAGAGTTTTCGGGAAATTGAGATTCAGAAAGTGTAGGGATCGATTGATCCCAACGCGAGCGAAGCGCGGGTGGCGCTTAACTATGGATGGGCGGGGCATAGCAAAAACTGGAAAGGTCAATTATCCTATCATTGTACATGTGTCAAAGAGATACAACGCACCAAAACGCTCAATATCATCGATCTGGCTGACTTTGATTTTGAAAATGGCGTTACTGAGAAGTGCCGCTTTTATAGATAGCAGCAGCTTTCGCCAATATAATTAGACATACTGTAAATAGCAATTACTGACGAAAGATGGGAAGGAATTTGAACTTGTGGATATTAAAATACAGTAGGAAAGAATTATTTCATTCAAAATTATCTCTGTCATTGCAATGTCTTTAAGTAGCTGTGCAAGGGATTGTGGCAAGAAAAGGATATCCTCCAAGTTTTAAAAATACCGACGGTTTGCGTATATTATCATGATTGTAAGCGTTAGATAATATGATTTATGGTACAAAAGGGTAAAATGTGATAATTGTTTTTGATTTGGGAGGGACCCTTATTTTTCGGGACCACGTGCCTTTAGCTTCTATAGTACTCGCGGCTCTGGTGTTAACTATGAACGCTCAACTCCTTCCTTAGGCAGCAATAGCTTCCAATCAAAGTAATTTCAAAATATTCAACATGCTATCATGAATTGTTCCGGATTTTCAGATTTGTTCAATTTGCCATCATAGAAATTATGAATGGTTGTTTAATTTTAAAAAGTTATTCTATGCCCCGCCCATCTCTAGCTAAGCTCCACCAACGCTTTGCCCGTGTTGGCATCGATCGACCCCATGCACTGTCCGAATATCAATTTCCAGAAAACTATACAGACGTTGAATATTTTGGAAACTAATTAGATTGGGTGCTGTTGTCACATATATATGCAGCAACAGCGCGTAATCAAATTAGTTTCGAAATTATGTTTATTAACCCTTTAACACACATATCAGCCAAAACGGCTTCTACAGTCGTCTTCACAAATGTCCATTGCAGACCAAGAGAAGACTAGATACTCTAGCCAGTCATTATAGTGGTGAATTTTCAAGAGGTCTGCAAATGAATATTTTCTATGCAAAAATGGATTTTTTTTACAAATTCGCGGGCTAATTGGTTAAATAGTGAATACATACAATTCGTACAACCTGACAGACTATTAAGCGTTTAATACGGATTAAATCGAGTCATTCATGACGTAATTGATTATGAAGTCAGCTTAGACGTCACGTAATTGATTATGACGTCATATGATTGATGGATAAACTGGATTCCTCCGTTAGTTTGTAATCGTGCCAAATCGATGAAACGCGTTGTGCGTACAGTACTCGTGAATAGATAATTTTGATGGAAAACATCAATAGAAATGCACAACGTAGCTCATTGGACAGAAATAGAGGCATGTAATTCTATTCAGACAGTCGACTCCTATTTGACGCTTAATTCCAGGCGCCCTGGTGCGTATTTTAAAACAAATGTGTGTGATTGTAAGCTGTTTAGACATAAACTATTGAACCCACGTTATTACAGATGTAGGTCGGGCCTATAGATAAAGCAAATTCTTTATAATATTACAACTATCCCATTGAAATTTCTCGATATATTTGTTGTGGAAGCGCTCGCTTTGTACAGAGCCGCCAGTCAGATTCGTTTTGAAATATTCAACAGCTTACTTGCTGGAACCGATCCAACCATACGCCAGTTAGTCAAATTGTAGAACAATTGAAATCTGGCTAATAGAAAGCAGGATTGGCTAAATCTTTGGCTAATGATTAAAAACGTAATATTGTATTTAAATTTCTAAAATAATTACTAGAAAACTGAATTTCAAGAACATCTTCAGATCAAAAATTGATATAACGCGTTCCTATATACTAATTTATACTGACCTCCATCACATCTATCCTCGAAATCCTAATATCTCAATTTAAGCAATCTGTTGAATATTTAGAAAATAATTTGCCCGGAAGCTGTTGCTGCCTTATGCAACAACAACCTCCAGGCAAATTAATTTTGAAAATTCAACATAATCTGGTATGTGGTGTTCATTTCAAATGTTTACTGATGATGAGAGATTGCAGATATTGGGATACACTGGCCAAATATTTAAAATTTGGGTAAGAAAAAATGTAGTTGGCTAATATATTGACTAACGCTTTCCAAAAGCTTGGTCTGTCCCTGACTTGCATTGCTGTTTTACACTACGCCGCGTAAATATAATGTATCCATGCCATTGAGAATGCACAGAGGTGAATGACAAGCTTTTTCTGATTTGTTGAAAAGTAAATCCTGACAGCTTTTATAGACCGTAAAAATGCATCAACAGCTAGCGATTAAAAGTCGAATATAAGTATGAAACGATATTTGCTTTTAAGCTTTCCCACATATCTAACTATTACCAAGTGCACGAATCAATACATATAGCGCAGTAGTTGAACCCCCCAAAAATAGCCTAACCCAGAAAAAATTGCTATCAAGCTGGTTTTGGTCTCGTTGGAACCGGAATTTCATCCTCCATAACATATCCAAAATTCGCAAAAATCTGTATTGGGGAAATCTTACAATATGCAAATTAGCTAATTAATATGCGTATAATGACCTTTGTGTAGTATAAAGCATTTACTCTGTCATACCATGAATGTATTTGTTATCTAACTTGTTTTTTATTACATGACTCATATACCATATATGATAAAATAAAAATATCAGCTAATTAAATTAAAATAAATTAAAATAACTAATATGCAAATTAGTTAATTAAAAGTGCATATTCACACCAAATGCTTGAAAATCAAATCGCTAAATTTGTGTACTTTTAGGGGCTTAAATTGTGTATAAATGTAATGAAACGAAATAAATCTTAACATAAGATGATTTCATAGCATAATTAATATAATATTTATAGTTGTCAAGTTGAATTACGGACTCGTATCTCTAATTCAATTTCACAACTTAAAATATTTTTTTATTAATTAATATGTAATGAAACCATCGTATGTTAAGATTTATTTGCCATCCTTACATCTAGGCACATAATTTAAACCTTTAAAACTATATAATGTAATAATTTTATTTTCAAGAATTTTGGTGTGAATATGCACCTGTAACACATACGAACCGAGAAACTAAATATGATATATTATTTGTGATCTAATTACTATGTTCAGAATTCCATATTACTATAGACCTGTGCTATATCCTATTGAATATTTAAAATCTAGTTTGAAGCAACAGCTGCCATTCAAATTAGTTTCAACATCCTCAAGACCTTTATGAATGGTTATTTTGAAATTGAGACAATTATATTTCAGTGATAAAAGCACATGCTTATGGTAATAGATGGTTTGAGATGTATCCTTGAATACGTATAAGAGGAACTGTTGCTAATCTTTTGCTTGAGATAGATTTTAATGGTAGTGTAGATTTTATAATTAGATGCATATTAAATTTAGAGGAGTTACTCGGTAATCGTATACACATATCTTTATCCCAATGTATCGTATTCACTTTCATTATCATCATGAGAAACAATAAGTTCTATCATATTCATACATCCATCACCATAACAATTACCACATGCCGAAATACACTTGAGGCTATTTTTACAACATGAGCATAACATTGGTCCACATGGAGTTTTTAAAGAAGATTTGTAAATACACTGAACAACTTTGAGGATGTCTTGTGGTCCACGTTCTAACTAAGTCGCCACATGTGTTAATTTCTGATTTTTAAACTTCCATTCCCATTCTGTAGGATCAGGTATAGTGCTTAACATTAGGCTGTTCCATTGTACAATTTGGATGGTTACTCTTAGAAAATGCTAGGCAGCTGCTTGCTCTGTTGCTGCCATCCGCATATACAAAACGTACCTCAGCCCATTCAATGTATCAGTCGGCTTTCCTCCATACAACATTACCAATAACCTCAGCCCAGCCTGGCTAACCTTCTCTTGTGCAGTGTCATATGTACAGAACTCATCACTCAGTTTCCGGATCGCTTCTGAATATTTAACCATCTTTAGAATAGCAGTTTTACCGTGACCGAACAAAGCTAAAGATGTGTTGCAGCCACCCCATCTATGAATGAATGGCAGCCGATGAGTGATCTCATCGCCCAGATGTGCACACACATCCCAGATACAACAGAGTTTCTGTCTTTTCCTTTGACGTTCCACCCTCTGATCTCAGAAATATGTCAGGTCTGAAATGGTACAAGAGGAGCACAAGGATATCAGTGTGACAGTGTCATCAGCTACTACTGTCACGGACTGGTTGTTTACAATTGCAAGTTCTATGGCCGATGATACTATCAATGTGTCCGCATCATCTATGTACTGCTTGGCGTACATTATGATTTTCAGCTGCACGGTAACGTGCAAGTAAGGATATGAATTGATTCTTATTTTCTTCATTTTCTAGAAAGACATTCTAGCTTGCATGTACCACAGCAGACTCATTGATCTTCACGTATGCAGCTGACTTTCCTGCTCTCCGTTCATAGGTTCATAGGTTCATAGGTTCATAGGTATCAAACCAGTCAACAGCACTGAAGTTTTGGAAGTCATGGTTGACTCTTGATTTTCCCAGCTCAACAGGTTGGGTGCATGTTATGTGTTGAAGATTAGACAGAGAATTCATAGCATCATGAACACTGGCGCACATGTGCATGCTGTTGACACAGGTGACACGAACGGACACTATAATTCCTCGTCCTCGTGTCAAACGTCCTCCACTTGTTGTGCTCCGCATCATTACTTGCTCAATAACAAGATCTGTCTGACTCCAGAGTCCAGCCCAATATCTGTCAGATTTGCGTACTGTGTGATATCCACGAATCATGCATGAACTTACAATGTCTCATATAACCATGGGTGGGTATTCGACGATTCAAGCATAAGTTGAAGATACAGACGAGTGGACTTTGCATAATTGTTATGGCCAGTCGCTGCAAACAAGTTGATCATCTTACTGACTGAAATAAGATGCAAATGCCAATCACCGGCTCTTATTTAAATATTTTGAGCGTGTCAATGTATGTCATGTACTGAAGCCACAACTTAGCAGTTCTTGAATTGTTTGCAAGCATGTATTTGTACTTATCCATTGATTCTGGTAATTTCCGCAGTGCTTTAGATTCGGCGACATCATCTATAGTGTCTTGTTTCTGCACAGCACCTGTTTCACTGTGGCGATCTGTCTCAACTAGAATCTTACCAACATCTTAACTTTGAGGATATCTATCAAATGACTCATTGTGACAATCTGTTTGAAATTTTTTTTCATTAACGAGATCACTTTGAGGATCCATCAATATGTACAAGTCCGCAGCTACTCCGGACTCCAGCTATTCACACAATTCAGTAAATGCTTTCAGCATCTCATGGTTCTTAGGCCGAACAATTGGTTTGTCTTGGCTATGGGTAGTATATAAGATCTTTGCTGACAGGAAAGTTGACTGGCAAGACCTGTGATGGACGGCTTCAGTAGCAACGAAGTCGAAACACCGTTGCAGTTTTGCCTCAACTTCACGACACGGGCATGCACCATTATTTTGTTTACACACGTCAAGAATCTGGTCAGGACATGGCAAGGTACACGTTGATGACATCTGGACACGATGACTCTCTTTCTTCCTCCCTCCCTCCCCCTCCCTCTCTCCCTCCCTCCCTCCCCCTCTCTCTCTCTCCTCTCTCTCTCTCGCTCTCTCTTCTCTCTCTCTCTCTCTCTCTCCTCTCTCTCTCTTCCTCTCTCTTCTCTCTCTCTCTCTCTCTCTTCTCTCTCTTCTCTCTCTCTCTCTCTCTCTCTCTCTCTCTCTCTCTCTCCTCTCTCTCTCTCTCTCTCTCTCTCTCTCTCTCTCTCTCTCTCTTCTCCTGATCTCAGATGGGAGGGCCAGTGTTTCTTGAAAACCATCGGCTGTACAATGGGCCTTTCCAGTTTATCCATTAATCACATGACGTCATAATCAACTACGTGGCGTGTATGATGATGTCATAATCAATGACGTCATGAATGACGTAGATAAGTTCGTCACGAACGCTAAATTGATGACGGACTATAAGCGTTGCTGTAAAAAGTCTATGCTCTTACTATTTACTAAACATTCTGTTGAACATTTTGAAACTAATTTGACTGGGCGTTGTTACTGCCATAGGCAGCAACAGCACCAAGTTAAATTAGTTTCAAAATATTCAACAGCTTACCTGTATAGTATTCTGGAAATAGAAATTCAGGGAGTTCAGGAATCGATCGATCCCAACACCGACGAAGCGTGGGTGGAGCTTAGGTAGGGATGGGCGTGTCACAGCTAAAACTGACCTACTCCACTTCCTGTAGAACTTGTATGAAGTCATTCTTTATTTCCATAAACTAATCCAATCCTGAACACACAGTCCCATTATCACACTCTTCTTAAGACATACATAAATCAAATAGACATTGTAGTACATATCACGATTTAGCAAATACAATTTATGATGCGTGTTAACTGGGATTACAAGCCATCAAGTTTCGACGCCCGAACGATGACATTATGATAAAATAACTCAGTGTTTGGTCTCCTATGAGCTGGTCACCATACGCTAAAGCAGGTGTAACCCTAGTGCGTGTCCGTCGAGGCATAGATCGATGTCTGTTTCTGGCGCTATGCCATTGATTCTCGACATTCCCGCAGCACATCAATAGATTAGCGCCCCTCCGGTTGACTAACGCAAGTACTCAATATCCTTTAGTCACTGGCATTCAGCTGGAAAATAGCAATGCTGACAGTTGTTGTTGTCTAAGATAGCAACAACTTTCAGCACCACATTTAACGCTAATTTTTTCTACATGGTTTGAAGAATTTAACAGTGCAACGGGAAATGGTATTTTCTCTTTAAGGTGACATTTTTCTGCATATCGACCTGATAATTGGATTTTGTTGTTAAGTGCAGAGTGACGAGTTTTGCATGAATCAGTGCTTTGATTTGTCATGTGGAAAATACTCACTTGTAGCTGAGTACGCGTGGCATGTACCCTCCAATGGCATGACACCTTTGGGGACCATTGTAAATCTATATATGATATATCATCCATACATGTTTTTTTCTAATTAGCCTGTTTATTATATAGATACGACACCATTCACTGTGACGTCAGCCTTCATATGACGTGCTTGATTATGACGTTATATACTTGAGCGACAGATCGGATATATAATATTAACAATGGAAGTTCGAGCTTCAGCAGGATATACAACCAATACAGCGAAACACAGAAAGTGTAAACTGTGCCTACGATCCAATTGGAGGGAACGTCTCTGCCACTCAAGTATATGACGTCATAATTTCATGATAGGGGATCGCTGTAGAAACTTTCGTACTAAAAATCGGCTAATCACTAATTATCATTGACCTTTGGAAACTAGTATAGTTACAGAATATGTTTTCACGTGATTAAATACTGTATTCCAATTCCTCCTACAAGTCTCTATAGATCAATTGATAAATCCCGTTTCTCAGTCAATCTTATGACGCTATGATCAACTACGTCACATGTACGCTGACGTCATAATCAATTACGCCATGAACAACGCAGATTTAGTCCGTGATAAACGCTTAATAGTCCGTAAGGTTGTACGAATTGTATGTCTTTACTATTTATTAAGCAATCTGTTGAATATTTTGAATCTAACTTGACTGAGCGGTGTTGCTGCCATAGGCAGCAACAGCACCCAGTCAAATTAGTTCGAAAATATTAAACAGCTTGCCTAATAATTTTTTGGAAATGGAGATTAGGAGAGTGCATGGATAGATTGATCCCAACACGGTCAATGGGTGGGTGGCGCTTAGCCAGGGATGGGCGGGGAATAGCTAACACTGGATGCCACTATTTCTCTTTTTTATGTTATTTGGGACATTCGTTAATAATCTACTACGTTAGTCAAACGCCCTATTAGTGCAGTACAAGTAGGGTCGGAACCGGAAAAAATTGCCATCAAGCTTGTTTTGGTGTCGTTCGAAGCGGGATTTGTTGCTCTGCATCATATTCAAAACCCGCAAAAATCCTGTTAGGCGAATCTTAAAAAATACATATGAATGCACACCAGATTTTCGTAATATTTGCAGTGTACTATACTCACAGGGGAGTCTCAGCACAAGAAGTTTGATCAATTTGTTTTCCTAAAATGTATAGAGTATGCTATTTCCTGTCCATTATTTACATACTAGCAAGTGATTTGAGTACGTGAGAAATTAATTGATGTAGCCAGTCATTCTCCAAAACTGCGCATATACCAACTATACGCATGTGTAATCTGTTTCCGGGATCACGCGTAACTTTTAACGCTGATGCCTTGCGATATGATCGCTGCAAACTATTATGCCGACATGATATACTTTACTCTGTGAACAGTTAACCTAACTCGTCAACAAAACATGTTGATATTTCACGGTAATTGCGCTAATTTAATGATTTAGCAGTGGTGGAATGCTGTGTGGGTGGGGTGGGGTGAGGGATGTTACATCTGCGAATCAGCGGCACGTCATGTGATTAAAAAATAATTCATGAATTTACTATCGGTACTTTGATATTATTAGCAGAACATCTGATAATGGGTGAGGGGGTGGAGTGGTGGGATGCAGTGGCGTAGTGAGTGTATCTGGAGTCCCGAGTTCCGAGTGTAAGATACGATTCTGTGATCCTCTAACAGAGCAAGATCAATCCTGGCGGTGTGTTATCGACTGGGTGTCCTACCAGTCTGGTATGGTGGTGAGGACAATTGTCATAATATAGACCCTCTCAGAGAGAGAGAGAGAGAGAGAGAGAGAGAGAGAGAGAGAGAGAGAGAGAGAGAGGAGAGAGAGAGAGAGAGAGAGAGAGAGAGAGAGAGAAGAATAGCTCCCCGTCAGAGTACATAAAATATTCAACAGCGTACCGGTACCTAAAGAACTAACTTGGAAATTAGGATTCTGTCGTTCAATAGATTAACGATTTTCTTTCCTCCGCCGGAAGTTGCTTTAGACAGGACTATATTTCTACATCCAGTGCCAGTTTAAATTCCCAGAATGCTTGGATAGAATCTATTCTGTCTTTTTCTTCCAATTCAGTATTTTCCACGCATGCTTTAGCTATGAGAAACAACTAAGCATAATTGAGCGCACCGCTACTAACGTTATATTCATCTAATATTAAATTTTAAATATTTAAGAAGAGAATTACTTTCCAAAATTTCGTACAAATATGATGGCTGCATTCCCATAGGATGTTCCATAACACTTCAAAGCATCGGATATTTAACTACTTTTTCTAGAATTTTTTTGAAACTGTTGCTGCTTTATTATGTTCATCTGAAGAGTTATGTTAACAGTGCTGCTGGATCTGCAACAGTTAAAACATTTTGACAACGTATTGGATCTATCCTAAGCATCTGGAATATTGTTTCAGATCTTGATCGATTAAATGCTCCTAATTCATTCTAATGTGAGATCAACGTTATTTGATTATAACCGAAAGCACAGTATTTCATTTAGCATTAAATTGATTGTTTTAAATCTGTAATAAGAAAACTAAAAAGTAGCTTCAATGATTTAAATAATTGCACCCATTGTCATTTCGCATCACGGTTAATACATGAAAGGATTCACATGCGGTACCGTTTATATTAATTGATGGAAGATTCCATCTTTATCAATGCCCTGCCAATCTCTAGCTAAGCTCGAGACACGCTTCGGATCAATCGATGCATGCACTCTTCGTACAACCTGATGGAGTATTAGGCATTTAAGACTGACTAAATTGAGTCATTAATGGCGTAATTGATTATGACGTCAGCCTACACGTCACGGACTTGATTATGACGACATATGAATGATAGCGAAACAGGGTTCTTTCATTCTCGTACATAATTTTGCTTCATCAAGGCCTGATGACCATAAATAGTTCTGTCGCCACAACATTGATTAAATAATACATGCATGTATTATAATGGGCCGTTCCCGTTTTTAGCTATGCCCCGCCCATCTATAGCTAAGCTCCACCCATACCTCGCTCTTGATCTCTGAACACCCTGACTATCAATTTCCAAAAAACTACACAGGTAAGCTGTTGAAAAGCATGTTTATTAAATAGCAAAGAATTACAAAGCCATACGATTTATACAACGTGTCGGACTCTGAGATTTGATAACGGTCTATATGGAACCCTTTGTGACGTAATGATTGTCACGTCACCATATACGCGCTGAGTTGATTATGACGTCATACGAGGTCAGATGATGGATGGAAACTCTGCAAAGGTGAATTAATGCAAAACTCACTAAAGGTAGTTTCTATTGAAAACGTACATACAACATCATGCTATACGGTTACTAAGGGAAGATATTTGGAATGGCCTATTCAGAAGATCAATACCGGTGGGCCAGTCGATCTTGTATTACCAGCAGTAATGCAAATATCTGTCAATCAGCTGGGTTATTTGACACCATCAGGATTTCTTAGCCGGAAATAACTACATTTCCTGTGTGAACCTCATGTGCCATCTATCCCGAAAGAGAACATTACACCGCTCTCTAGTTCCGTGTGTAGATGTATGAGGTGTCTCGAAACTGGGGAATATCAGGGATAATGGGAAAATGGTAAGAGAAATGGTGGGTGCTGGGAGATGGAGCTAAAACCGATCGCGACTAAACGTTATTCTAGTACACAGACCGATGTCGAAAGGATTTAGCAGTGCCCATTGACATATGGTCCACGAGACATCAAGCTAACGCCAACACTAGGTTTTGTTGACAATGCGAGCTAAATCCGGGTAACTACTTGGAGTTTTGGATGTTGAAGGAGCTATGCCAAAGAATCTCTTTTAATAACTGCTAGAGGATAATGAGAAGTGTGGTAACTGTGTTGAATTATCTGTGAATACAAGGAAAGGCATTTTCTTTCTAGAAATACAGATCATCTACCGAGAATTATCCGTCAAATTAGCAGCATATCACGTGCATGCATTTTCACTCCCAGAACTGGCCTCTCAAAATGCACCTGTAGTCGATATTGCATCTGCATAATGGATGTTTCCATTTTTAGCTAAACTCCACCCACATTCGTGCTGGGATCGTTCGATCGCTGACCTCCCTAACTCTCAATTTCCAGAAAACTATATGAGTAAGCTATTGAATATTGTGGAACTAATTTGACTGTGCGCGGTAGCTGCCTATGCTTTAAATAGTAGAGACATACAATTCGTACAACGTGTCGGACTATTAAGACTTAAAGACGGGTCAAATAGAATCATTTATCAGGTAATGATTATGACATCATCATACACGTCACTTAGCTGATAATGACGTCATATGACAGATGGACACTCTGGAAAGGTGAATTGACATGCGAACATTATTTTTCATATATAGATGTGCGAACATGTTGACATCACCGTGGCTGTGGCTATGACTCTCGGGGGTGGGGTGGGGTGGGGGTGGTGGAGAGGGATTCTGCTTTACAACTCAACGTGTTTATATGATTCGAGCTGAGATGTAATTTGCTTAAATAGTTTCCAATTTTTACGTTTATATGTACACGTGAATACAAAGTGACGCACCAGTAGACAATCTATTACTGCGCGGCAGTGATTCTAGGCCAGATATATAAAATTCACTGCATTGTATTAGATCATCGCTATAGCCATTATTTCAGTACAGACACAATAGACCAATTACTACTTCAGACAAACAAACATTCAAGCGCCATCCAGCCCTGAATTGACACCATGGAAATTTAGCCAGATAAAACATACACGCTCTAACCTATTTAAAGGGATGTTAATCTCATCTTATATGTTTTATTTTCCCGTGGGATTATGGTTTATAGATAGCGTATCATTCATAGCCTATCACACTCCTTTATCATTATCATAATTACATGCTTTGTAATATTGCGTAAATGTTGAACGATGATCGCCAACATGTTCTCTCATTAAGCGATAGTGGGTGATGTCATGTAAGTGCCAGTGCATTGTATTCTTTATTATGTAATACTCATCCCGTTGAATATTTTGAAACTAATTTGACTGGAAGTTGTTGCTGCATATGGCCGCAACAACTTCCAGTCAAATTAGTTTCAAAATATTCAACAGCTTACCTGTGTGATTGCTTTTATACGAAAATGCTAAGCTATAACTGGCACCTCTATGACCGAGCGTATATACCTAGGCGGACACGCTAGGGTTTGTATTGGTTGAAAAGCAAATCATGAAAGCCACCATAGGGTGTAGAAATGTATCAACATTTCGCTAGTAAATCCTGAATATCTTTCGTTTTCCACATGATAAAAAGCTAAAATATCATGCATGGCTTACGGGTGACAAAATCTATCACATGAATGATTAGTATAAGATACGGTGATATTCCCTTTAAAAAGTGTATAAAATATTAATTCCACACTGAAATAGCCAGTTTCATGCTGATTTCCCACAAACATCGTTTTAGCATTGCCGATTGCTTAATTAAAAGTTGTTCCAGTCTAAAGCGGAGACAGCCTTTAGTTATTTTATTTTCAAACCAATCGTTAGTAGTTACTCGTGAACCGTACTTAATATTAAAAATGTCACCAAGATATTATGCAGAAAGAATCCGAAACATTATTGTTATTTTCTAGACCTTTCCAGTTTATCCATCAATCATATAGTCACAATCAGGTACGTGACGTTCAGAATGATGTCATAGTTCAACGACGTCATGAATGACGTAGATAAGTTCGTCACGAACGCTTACTCGATGACAAACTAAGGGCTGTTGTACAAATTGTATGTCTTTACTATTTAATAAAGATGCTCTTGAATATTTTGAAACTAATTTGACGGGGCGCTGTTGCAAAAGCGCCCAGTCAAATTAGTTTCAAAATATTCAACAGCTGACCTGTATACCTTTTTAGGAAATTGATAGTCAGGTAATTCAGTAATCGATCGATCCCAACACGGCGAAGTGTGGGTGGAGTTTAGCCAAAGATGGGCGGGGCATAGCTAAACCTGGATTCCTCCGTTGTTTTACATGACTACCATAGTCCTTATACATCCAAATACGATGTAATACCGTGAAATTATGATATGTTATAGGAATTGCTTCAGACCTCTGTAGAACGTATTTTGAACATGCTTACATTGTTACCATGAACTATTAAAGTGATTGTTAACCACTCTTGTATCAACAGTGCACTAAAGCGCTCAAAATACTGTTTATTTCAATTAATAACCATTTAATTGCCAATGCTTTTCAAGAAAATTTTGATTTTTGCAGCCAAGAAGATATTTTTGTAAATTTATCTTCAAATGGGCATTCATCAAAAGTGTAATTGTCAAGAATATTCCAATTTCAGCTTAGTCAGTATCCAATTGCAGACCAAAAAAGGGTATGTTTGGTAATATACCACTGGAATGACTGGGTCGGTTACCGAGCCAGTCATTCAAGTGGTAAATTTTCTAAAATATTCTTCTCTTATCCTGCAAATGGACCCTTCTTAAGATCGCTGCAGAGGTTGGTTTTTCTTTACCAACTTGACCATTAACGGGTTAAGTTGACACAAGAGCGGTTAAATTGGACAGACGACAGATAGATAGAGAGTAATATAAACTGAGAGATATGAAGTCAGACAGTGATAGAGAAATAAATACGAGTAGTGGATTGATAGCCATGATATAATATATAGATAGTCAGTTTAGTTAATTTCAAAGTTTAGTTAATTCACCAGCCGGTAAATTAGAAAATTTTTAAGCAGCTCTTATGATTTGAAGAGGGTTCTTTGTTTATTGAAAGTATCATCGTCAATTATTACTGTCGTATTGTCGTACTGATCCTCTATGTAACAGAGAGCCACAGCTAATACACCAGTGTTATCGTTGATAGATGGCGAATGACGTTGTTACAGATGGTTGGCAGGTGCTCGTGAACGAGTGCTATAGACACCAAACGTATCAAGGTCAACATGGCGTACTTAATCTAACACCCGGCGTATGTCCCAAGGGAACAAATTTAGAACATGTGAACCTTGTTCTGTCTGAGAAACAGCTATAATATTCATCATGATGTGAAAGAAAGAAGTATTTATTACCTTGAAGAACCTCGTAACAATTAGATCCACACGCACTGCAACTTCTGCCAAGCGACAGACATGTACCACGCTCATCGCTTCACAATCTCCATTGTGAATCACCAAATGTGTGGCTTCAAGGGAGAGGTATAGGCAGTAACATCAACCAGTCAAATTAGTTTCAAAATATTCAACAGCTTACCTGTATAGTTTTCTGGAAATTGATAGTCATGGAGTTAAGGGATCGATCGATCCCAACACGTGCGAGGTGTGGGTGGAGCTTAGATAGAGATGGGAGAGATATTTTCAAATTGTTTTCAACATATTCAGCGGTTTACGTATACCTCTACTGTAAAAGTGACATGCCCGGATTACAGATTCAAATGGGTAAAATGCGAAAATTGCTTTTGATTTGGGAGTGCCCTTATTCTTTGGAGGTGGAGGTGGGGCCATCGGAGCTCTGCCCCGTTGGCTTTTGCCTTTATTCGGCTCTGTAAATAATACATGCAAATATTAAGATTAATGCAAAATTTACTAATCGTAGTTTCGATTGAGAATTTACATATAACCTCATATTATAACGTTGCTAATGGAACGCATTTGCAATGCTCTATTTGGAAGACCAATACGGACCCGTCAGTCGATCTTGTATTACCTGCAGCAATGCAAATATCTGTCAATCAGCTGGGTTATTTGATACCACCAGGATGTCTTAACCGGAAATAAATACATTTCTCGTCAGAAAAATAACCACACGTGCCGTCTATCCCGCCAGAGAACACGAGACAGCTCCATAGTTCCGTATGTAGACGTCTGAGGTGTCTCCAAACTGGGGAATATCAGGGAAATAGCAAACTTGTAAGCGAGCTGTAACAGTAAGGGGTGCGTACTGAGACATGGTGCTGAAACTGGTCGCAGCAATATGTGGTCCCATAAGGCAAACAGCTGTCAAAAGAATTTAGCATGTTCATTGGCGTATGGTCTCTAAGAATGTACACACATTCAGCTAAATACAACAACAACAACAGCAACAACAACAACAACAACAACAACAACAACAACAGCAACAACAATAATAATAGTTTGCTCATTATATTTGCTCATTGATCCTTGGTCTAGGAGTTAGATTTTGTTGACAATGCACTCTAAATCTGTATAGGTAAAACAGCTAGAGTTTTCAATTCAGAATGATCTATGCCAAAATATGCATTATTGCAAGAGAAGGTAGAGAAGCAGAGTAGCTGTGTTGACTGGACCTTTCCATTTTCAGCCGTGCACCTCACTTGTGTTGGGATCGATCGATCTCTGAACTGCCTGACTATCGATTTCCAGAACACTAGTCAAATTAGTTTCAAAATATTCAACAGAATGTTTGTTTAATAGTAGAGACATACAATTCGTACAACGTCTCGGAATATTAAGAGTTAAAGATGGGCCAAATAGAATCATTTATGACGAAATGATTATGACGTTATGCTACACGCCACATAATTGATTATGACGTAACATGACGTCAGATGATAGTGAAATGCACCAGTTCTAGAAATACTACTACGGCCCTAGAGCTCTCAAATTTGCAGGATATCATGTGCAATGTGTTTCACTTCCATGCATGACCGCTGTGAGGCACCGTCTGTTTGATATTTCATCCGTACAACTGACATTTCCAATTTATCCATCAATCGCATGACGTCATAATCAACTACATGACGTGTATGATGACGGCATAATCAATGATGTCATGAATGATGCAGATAAGTTCGTCACAGGGTTGGCAATTTCCCGGGAAATACTGGTATTTCCCAGGGCAGTGGAAAATACTGGGAAATACCGGGAAATACTGAGAAATACGGGGAAATACTGGGAAATATTGAGAAATACTTGGGAATACTCAGATATGAGGTGACAAGTTTATATATTTAACCTCATGGCTGTATATCATGCTTAGGAAAACACTGACAGGCATTAGTAAATATCATCTAGCGACATTTGCATAAGTTTTAAACCTATGCATGCATAAGGAACAAGACTGAACATCTAATGAAATACCATTATAATTTTATGAGGTGTGACCGGATATTTGACAGTAAATCACTGTGTATAGATCTGTTTGGAGTTCAGTAGATCAATATCATTACGTACCCAATAATAAAAGGCTTCGATAATTGTCAGAACATGCAATGTAAACTTACTGTTGAGGTCTTTACCTATTGCTGTGTCTCTGCTTAACACTTTAGCACTCAAGTCCGCGAAAAATTGCTTCAGCGGTGGCCTTGATAAATGTCCATTTGCAGATCAAGAGAAGGCTGTCTTTGAAAATTTACCACTGGAATGACTGGCTTGATAACTGAGTCAGTTATTCAAGCAATAAATTTTCATAAATATCCTTATTTTTATCTGCAAATAGATATTTTCTATAAGATAATTGAAATTTGGTTGGACAAATTTGAGTGTAAAAGGGTTAAATAACTAATCCACTCTATGGGATGTCATTGTATCTAAGTTAGTGCTATGGTGACTGAATACATTTCGTTCTGAAGTTGCAGAAATGTTAAAATCGTAATTGTTATTTAAACCTGAAATCTACACAGAATATGTTGAAAATAATGTGAAAGTTTGTATTTTCAATCAGTCATATTGCAACATGAACGTTTCCTAATATTTTGAAACTATTTTACTGGAAGTTGTTGTTGCCGCCAATACGGAAAATGGTTTCTAAAAATTCCAACAAAAGTGCTTGTGCAATAAATAGTAGGTGTTGTATCTGCTAACTAGAGTTGAAAAGGTTATAGATATGCTATGATGTGCCTATATTGCCTATTTGATCTCATATGTCTACCTGTATTAGATGTGGGCTTCTATATTAGCCTCTATTATTAATATATCTAAGATATTTAGTTTAAAATTTAGCACTTCTGATGAGTATTGGAGTATTTCCCAGTATTTCCCAGTATTTCCCGGTATTTTCCAGTAATTCCCACTTTTTGGAGTATTTCCCAGGGCAGTATTTATCAGTATTTCCTGCCCGGTATTTTCAGCACCGGGAAATTGCCACCAACCATGGTTCATCACGAATGCTTAAGTGATGCCAGTCTATGCGTTGTTTTACTAATTGTTTGTCTTTAATATTTAATAAACATCCCGTTGAATATTTTGATAGGGAGCATCAGCACCCAGTGAAATTAGTTTCAAAATATTCAACAGCTTACCTGTATAGTTTTCTGGAAATTGATAGTCAGGCA
The DNA here is from genome assembly GCA_034401795.1 of Chaetoderma sp. LZ-2023a. Taxonomy (NCBI): domain Eukaryota; kingdom Metazoa; phylum Mollusca; class Caudofoveata; order Chaetodermatida; family Chaetodermatidae; genus Chaetoderma; species Chaetoderma sp. LZ-2023a. The sequence continues at coordinate 60,594,916 of CM067362.1, read as the reverse complement.
GGACACAGCAAAGTGTTGGTGGACCTTAGCTAGAGATAAGCGGGGCATAGCTAAAACTGAATTCTTCCATTTCCAGTAGAACTTGTGCGAAGTCATTCCCAATTTCCATAAACTAATCCAATGCTGAACACACAGTCCTATTACCACACTCCTCTTAAGACATACATAAATCAAATAGATAGATAGATAGATAGATAGATAGATAGATAGATAGATAGTTTATTTCACAGTAAGCCCATTCGGCCCTTGCGTGTAAGTTACCTGATATGAGAAGGTGGCAGATACTATGACAGTATTACATATTACAATTATAATTATTTCATTATTATCACTACTTTTCATCATCATCATCATCATCATCATGATTATCATCACATCATCGATAAGCATCATCATCATCAGCATCATCGACATCGACATTGTCGTACAATTTATGATGGATGTTAACTGGGATCACACTTCATCATGTTTCGACACCCAAACTATGACATTATGGTAAAATAATTAAGTGCTAAAACTGGATCCATCCATTGACACGTGAACCCTGTTTCTACTAAGTAGATTTACACACATGTTGGCAGCAGTGACCTGTATATGAAATACTTATTCAGCTCTAAATTCTTGTGTTTCACAGGCATATCAACACATTAAATACCGCTGAGCTTGTCAGTGCATGACAGCAAAATTATATTTCCATGTTCTCAGTTTTCTCAGTTTTCTCAGCTCTCTCTCTCTCTTTCACGCGCGCTCTCTTCTCTCTCTCTCTCTCATGCACGCTCTTTTCTCTCTCTCTCTCTTTCTCTCTCTTTCTCTCTCTCTCGCTCTCCTCTCCTCTCTCTCTCTCTCTCTCTCTCTCTCTCTCTATCTCTCTCTCTCTCTCTATCTTCTCTCTCTCTCTCTCCCTCCTCCCTCCCTCCCTCCATCCATCCATCCCTCCCTCCCTCCCTCCCTCCCTTCATCCCTCTCTCTCTCTCTCTTTCTCTCTCTCTCTCGTTCTCTATCTCTCTTTCTCTCTCTCTCTCTCTCTCTCTTTCTCTCCCTGCCTCCCTCCCTCCCTCCCCCCCTCCCTCCCGCCCCTCCCTACCCCTCTCTCCCTCTCTCTCTCTCCCCATTCTCTCTTTATATAAATATTCAGTCACAGCTCTATCAAACCCCCTCATTCCTCATAGTAATCACTCGAGTATCCAACATCGCTGAATACCTATTACTGACAAAAGGAAGCTGAGCGATAGCATTTGAGGAAGCTTTGATCCATACTGTCAAACCTGTTTTAACAGGCACTGTATGTGCAATCAGAATGTGCCCACGACAGACAGATGATCACTTGCGACAACTCATTGGCTACGATATACAGCTTTTATGACCAAAAGATGGTGGTTCGCAACTCCGGATGGTATTAATAAAACTAGTCATAAGGTACAACGACATTTGTCCCGATAGACGGCGCCCATTATAATTAGGATTAACGCTAGATGCAACGGGCACAGGCCTGGTGCTAGGAATTAATGACTCAGACACAGGAACACGAAATACATCTAAGCCTTGGGGACATGTACTAATGTGGCACATGCTTTAACATATGCTGTCCGGCTCATGGGAGACCGAGCACTGAATTACTTTATCATAACGTGATTATTCTGTCGTCGACACTTGATGTCAGACCACTGTAGTTAGCGCTGATAATAAATTGTATTTGCTAAAAGCACGATATACAGTCTAATGTTGGTTTGATTTATCTATCTCTAACAGCGATTTGGATAAGAGGATTTAGTTTTCAACATTGGCGCAGTTAATTCACCTAAATGATTATGCCGCACAAATTCTAGAGACTAAAAACTGCAGGAAATAGAGAGAGAGAGAGAGAGAGAGAGAGAGAGAGAGAGAGAGAGAGAGAGAGAGAGAGAGCACACGAAAGAGGGATGGAGGGAGGGAGTGATGAGGGGATGGAAGGAGTGACAGAGAGTGGGATGGAGGGAGGGATTTGGAGAGAGGTGGAGAGTAGACTTGGAGAGAGGTGGAGAGTAGACTGTCGTACTGCTAACTCAGTGTGTTCATACAATGCTAGCTAACTTCGACTCTGATGTGTTTAAATTGTTGCCAATATGACCATTCTTAGGTAATTTCAAACTAGGAGTAACACACGCCATTGCTAGGTGACAGGTTGTTGTGCACAAATACTGTAGACACTACATGTAGCATGGCCACCTTAGATTACGTAATATAACAATCGGCCTGTGTCCCGAGGGACAAACTCAAAACCTGTGAACGTTGTTCTGTCTGAGAAATAGCCATTATATTTATCATCATGCCCAAGAAAGAAATATTTATCACCTTGCCTAACCTCATGGTCACTGGCAGATACGCCGGTAACTAGGCAATTAGATCCGCATGCGCTGCAATCGCTGCCTAGCGACAGAGATGTACGCTTCACAATTGTCGTTCAGACTCACCGGCAGCATGGTGTCAAAGAAGATAACTTGTGAAATATGAAGCATGCTGAATCTCATGAAAGCAATTTGACTTAAAGTTGTTTCTGCTTAAGGTGACAAAAATTTTCAGCCAAGTTGTTTTCGGGATATTCAGTAAGATTTTAGTTTCGTGATGGTATCGATTCCATTTCGCTTATGCAGGATGGTATGCAGTGAAAAGGTGGCAATCAGTGAGACAGGCCAGGGGTGACTAGGTGTCCATTTATAATGGACATAGTAATCACCTCAACATACGTTATTGATAATTAAGGAAGACAATTTCCCATGCCTCTCTATTGTTCCCGACAGATACTACCAATAATTTGTTCTCTTATCAATATAACTCAATTCACCTTTCCAGAGTATCCATCCGTCATCTGACCTCGTATGACATCATAATCAGCTCAACGCGTGTATGATGACGTCACAATCATTAAGTCACAAAGGGTTCCATATAGACACTCATCAAATCTCAAATGGTCCGACATGTTGTATAAATTGTATGTCTTTGTAATTCTGTGCTATTTAATAAACATGCTGATGAATATTTTAAAACTAATTTGACTGGACGCTGTTGCTGCTTTAGGCAGCAGCAGCACCCAGTCAAGTTAGTTTCAAAATATTCAACAGCCTACCTGTGTAGTTTGTTGGAAATTAATAGTCAGTGTGTTCAGAGATCGATCGATCCCAGCACGAGCGACGCGTGGGTGGAGCTTAGCTAGAGATGGGCGGGGCATAGCTAAAACCGCAAAGATCCATTAAATGCTCTTTCCAATGATGTGTGGCTTAAATAACATTTATCACAGGAACCGTTTACATTGCGGTGTATTTTAGTGCGATAGTAACTCAATGAGGGTGAGCTGATGGCAACGTTACCACCCAGCGGCTGAGCGTTGATTTAGGGGGGGGGGGGGATCCTGGCGTAATGACGTCGTCAATGTGGGAAAGGTGTCACAGAATCGGTTAAGAGTCGGAGCAGATTCGGACAAACGCGGATGACACCTAGCATATGAAACACAGTGGCATAATGTACATAGGGAAACATAATAGAATCCATTTCAACTCTCATTCCCTCTGCAGTATATTGATAACTTGTTGTTAGATGTGGCGAGATCATATTATTTATAACATGGCATTAATTTATTAAAGATGCCTTACGGCCAAGATATAAATAAACTTGGAAATTTTCAGTATTTTTGTTGCAATATAATGTCTCGGGTGTATTATCAGTACATACTAATTTTGATACATAAATTCCTATCCCGTCACACATATTTGTTATTATTTGTTGTTTTTCTGGAAACACGTGTCCACGTATGAGTTTTGAATTTAGGGAGACATTATATTTACGAAACAATCCAAGTGGAAAGAACTCAGAAAATCTTAAAGGTGCATATTCACACCAGAATGCTTGAAAATAAAATTGTTAAAATTGTATTCTTTCATAGGTTTAAATCATATGTCTATATGTAATGAAACGAAATAAATCTTAGCAAATGCTGATTTCATTCCATATACATTAATATAATTTTTTAAGTTGCGAAATTGAAATAGAGGCTCGTGCCTCTATTTCAATTTCGCAACTTAAAAAATTATATTAATTTATATGAAATGAAATCATCATATGTTAAGATTTATTCGTTTCATTACATATAGGCTCACAGTTTAAGCCTCTAAAAGTATATAATTTAAACAATTTAATTTTCAGTCATTTTGCTGTGAATACGCACCTTTAAATATGGCTGGACAGTCCGCCGAGAGTATTGACCACTGGAAGCGTTTTATGGCCCATTATCATTATTCATATTTTAGTATGCTCATGAGATACAATGTCGATACAGAATTTGGTTTTGGAATATGGCATGCATGCACTGTTTGGAAGTCATTTTGCGCTAGTAACAGAGGACGAGTTGACAGCGTATTTTTAACAGGCACAAACTAACAGTCAATATGACGTCAATGCCAAGTACTAGCAATAGATAAACTAACAATCTACATTGTCATGGTCAAGGTTTGTGGAAGACATTAACTAAAATAGCAAGGCCTTGAATTTTATAATTTATACAGCAGCTATTGATAACTCTGACATCGAGGTATGGTTGGTATTTACACAAAACCTATTGCCATTAGACAAATTCGTCCATCTTACCAGTCGATTTCTTAGACCGGGTTCTCACTAGAGACTTAATCAGGAATAATGCCATACTGATGTATGACGTTATTCCTAATTAACGCTCTATTGCGAACACGGGATTAGTCTCGTCATGAGACTGTTAGGCATGAGTTGTTTTGTGGAAATGTGTGTTCCGGAAATGTCACGAATGATAAGAGTAGATTTTATCTGCTTAGAACAGTTATAGGCATGGCGCGGTATTCCAGACAATGGTCACATGTGCCCGGTGGCAAACACAGCTGGAGGAAGAGAGTGGACGTCCAAGTCAATTACTTGCACTTGAACTTAGATGGCTAGATTATGTTTTTCCGTAACAGGAATGAAATACATGACCATATATAACTATATATGTCCACAATAACATATGTCAAGAATTGTGAGCCAATTCAGTAAGTGGCATACACGAAAATACAATGCGGTTTTCCTAGGACGGTATTCGCAGGGTTCTTTCTATAGACTAACAACACAAACTCAAAATAAAAATGGGTTTGTTGAGGAGGGTTAACAAACATTTTTAAAAGAACAGTAGTTTGAATACCATTTTGGAAACGACATAATCAAATTTTGCTAGAGGTGGAATATTTTGTGCCAACATCGTATAAAGACATTGCTGCTTTTCGCCATTAAACATGGTTGCACGTTCACGTTTAACGGAGCATCTACGTGGGCAGTACCACACTTTTCTAGCTTTAGTCCACGTATCCGCTTCTTACGCTTGAATCGTGGAAGATGCTAGAATAAGCCAAACTAATTTTGATTTAAAATCCCTGTTAAATTAGATTCTGATTAGTCAATAGCACGGATGAAGATCCGGACGAGGGAAGTCGTCCTGTTTCCATGACACGCATGCGAGACGATAGATAAACAGATAGGTAATCGAGCGACAACCTGAGTCGTTGGGCAAGTGACTGACTGACAAACCGACCGACCATAGTCGTAATGGGAATACTGCCTGACGGCTACTCATCGTAATATGGTGCAACAAATAATACAGATAATAGCATCTTGATTCTTCTAATTGAGGAACATAATAACTCCGACATTTGCGATTGACTCGGCACGTTATCGTTATAGATACAAACAATGACGTGTAGGCAGGGGGCTGGCGTGCGGGTGGGCGCGCGAGAGGACGGGCTGGTGGACGGGTGGGTGGAGAGGCAGACGGATGGATGGATGGATGGGCGGATGGATGGGCGGATGGATGGACGGACAGATAGATACGGTTCGTCAGATATCTACGGCTTCCAATAGATTTTCCATATACATGATCAAACGTATCGTCCGTGTCATTGCCGGTGGGCTGATTTATTCGCAGACAATATAGCCGAGTGAAGCGTTGAACCTATGTTATTCGCTTCATAGCAAATCAACCGCTGATAACGCAGGTTGGTGGGCTGGTATAGGACCAACACCTGGCCCCATAGGCCCAGTATTGGTCCTGTACCAGCCCCTCATCCTGCGTTATCAGGAACTTATTGCCATTTTCGTAAATCGTATTCTTAACTTTCAGCCGTTTTCAAAATTAACGTGATCAACTTTAAGCAGGTATTGCTGAACATAGACGTTCCAGAACAGCATGGTAATGGCTTAATGTTGATGATTTATTATAATGTTATCATTCTGCATGACTAATGGAGGGCTTTTCAAGCGTGGAGCTACACGCGCATTTCACCATTACACTAATGGAATTGTAATAAAAATGGCCGCCATTAAATAGAATTCAGCAGTGAATATTTGAAAATGTACGTCACGAGTTTCCTTTAACCCTTTGGAATTAAAATTTCACTTATAACTTAACGATCGCGAGGCGCTATTTAATTGGTGAATCCAGATTCTCTGTCAATCATATTACGTCATAATCAATCACGTCATGCATGACGTGATTTAGTCTGCCATAAAGGGTTAGTAGTCCGTCAAGTTTTACGAATTATATGTCTTTACCATTTAATATACATTCTGTTCTGATATTTTAAAACTAATTTGACTGAGCGTATCTCCCATTCAAATTGATTTCAAATTATTCAATAGTTGCCTGTAGAGTTTTCTGGGATTAGATATTTCAGAGAGTGCAGGGATCGATTGATCGCAGCATGGGAAACTTGTGAATGGAGCCTAGCTCGAGATGGACTGGGCATATCTAAATTTGGATTCCTCCATTAGTTGTCATTCAGAAATGTCAAAAATCTGACAGACAGTCAGTCAGTCAGGCAGGCAGGCAGGCAGGCGGACACGCAGGCAGGCGGGAAGGCGGGCAGGGAGGGGGAGGGAGGCAGGCAGGCAGACAGGCAGACAGACAATCAGGCAAGCGGACAAGCAAGCAAACATACAAGCAGCCAGACAGAAAGTCAAGTAGGTAGGTAGACATGCAAACATGCAGGCAGGCATGCAGACAGTTAGACAGGCAGGCAGGTAGGCAGACAGGCAGACAGACAATCAGGCAAGCGGACAAGCAGGCAAACATGCACACAGGCAGACAGACATACAGGCAGGTAGGTAGACATGCAGGCAGGCATGCAGACAGTCAGACAGGCAGGCAGGTAGGCAGACAGGCGGACAGGCAAGCAGGCAGGCTTGTTTTAGTAGTACATACTACGTAGAGAAGAAAAATAAGAATATTTCGAAAATAATGTGACCTTGGTTGTTGTTGTTGTTGTTGTTGTTGTTGTTGTTGTTGTTGTTGTTGGCAGCAACAGTTTCCAGTCAATAACTTGACCTTGGTTGTTGTTGGCAGCAACAGTTTCCTGTCAAATTAATTTCAACATAGTTAACATTATGTTTATTCAGTTGTAAATTCACCAAACATATACACGTCACACGGCGGACCTTTCGATTTTCGTGACGGAGTTGCGTCATTATTGATTGTGATGTCAGCTAACAAGTATTGTATTTGATTATGACGTCAGATTGGTTCCTTGGATTGTTTGCTATGCTATCACTCGCCACGTGTGTCATAATATGGTGGGCCTAGAGAGTTGCATAGACATAGAGTGATCATGCACGTACCTTCACTGTTGGAATAGTTGTCGCTATCGCCAGTGATGTGAGTCAGTAAATAGTAACCGCGCATGTTCCGGTATCACTGACTGGCAGACGATCAACAGCATATATAGCCGCCAAAAGGGAAACAATTTTCTTTTGGTGATTGGAAGATAAATTGAACAAACGCAATCTTAAATTTTTTATCAGAAATAAAATTGTATTGGCTATATCAATCTGATACCTTATTCGACTACCTAATAGAATTAGTAACAAAAACATATTATTTTGGAGACTATAGATTGGGCGAGAAATACCCAACTCTAAAACCTGTGAGAGGGATCTATAGCTATTCAAATATATTGGTGGACACTTTAGGAAAGGAAGCCGAAAACAGGTGTCACGTGACTCCAAACGACAGCTGGTCTGTTGGACCCAGTTTTATCGTAACACAATTGTACTCTGTTCAAACTTGACAGACAACGTCCCAAGTGTGAGCAGACGAGATCTCCATTGTGGCAATAATCACATTTCTGTACTCATATTTGCCACATCCAATGGCCATATCTGTCCCTCGATGACCACTGGTCAGCGAGTATGTAGGAAATAATTCACGCTGCCTGATCATCGATCTATTTCCGGCTATGCGATGGGTATCTGCCAGTCCCGTCCATTACTCGGGCTATTGTCCGTGCATTGATTAGTAATGTTGTTTTGCGTTTGTGATGGATTTACTGAAGAGATACGGTATTGAGGGGGACAAATGTAATAACACGATAATAACGTTAGTTCTATAGGTCGTGGAGACTGATTGTATTTGCCCAGCTTATAAAATGAGCTACTCTTTCTGTAAGTGTAGCGATGTTATCATTATCATTGTCGTCGTCGTCGTCGTCGTCGTCGTCGTCGTCGTTGTTGTCGTTGTTGTTGTTGTTGTTGTTGCTGCTGCTGCTGCTGCTGCTGCTGCTGCTGCTGCAACCAGAGATAGAACATGGTGTATGAGATATACTGCAGGCCTACTTCCTTAATAACGTCCATTTTGCACACGCACACACGCACGCACGCACGCACGCACGCACGCACGAACGAACGCACGCACGCACGCACGCACGCACGCACGCACGCACGAACGAACGCACGCACGCACGCACGCACGCACGCACGCACGCACGCATCCCCACCCCAATTCCTGGCAACAATAAATGTGTCTGTCGCACAAAAAATGGTCCTACTCTGATGGTCGAAATTCCCGTATTCGGTCTCTATGCAACTTACTACTGTTTAACGGTAACCTGAACCTGTGGCATAGGTTCCGGTGTACGTTAAACAGTAGTAAGGGCTATGAATTGCGGGACGTTAACTGGAGAGCAATTGGGAGAGTGCGTTGGCGGACTTCTCAAAGTAAGCTTGGAAAAGTAAGATTTATGTTTGGAGCGAGTAACTGCATTCTCAGAGACAAAATAGACATTTGATATCTCTAATGACAACATGATTAAAGGTATTTTAGTGATTTTCACAGAATATTTCCAGATAAATATGCGATTTTCTACACAATGCTATTGCGCAATGCTCCCTACAATAGTCTCGATGATCGTTGACGATACTCGTTAATCGTTAAGACTTTATTTACTATTCTTGCCAGCAATGCCGATTTCTAACCCCTCTTGCACCAACAGCGCCCCAAAGTGCTCAAAACCATTTAAAGGTCAAGCCTTGCTACGAGGACGACATCGCCGCCGCCGCCGACGACGACGACCAAGACCAAGACCAAGACGACGACAAAGACAACGACGATGACAATGGCAATGCTAATAATGCTAATAATAATCATAATAAGGTAATATGGGTAAGATGCACAAATTATAATGTACTGTAAATACTTCACCACTGTCAAAACCTGTTTAATCATATTACCCATATATCATTTGTATGATCTGGGTGTAATACATATCTAGGAATTTACAAAAATAGTTTTCTGTCACCCTGGAAATGATCTCTGCAAAACCACGGCAGAGGCTTTTTGGCGGTGATAACCCCTCTTATATCAACAGCGCCTCCAAGCGACCAGGATGCAACTCATATCAATTAACCGTTTAATTGCCAAGACTTATGATATCAATTATAATGTTTGCAGGCCAAGGGTAGACTATTTTTGTAAATTTAACACTGTAAAGTACCAAAAAAAATCGCTTTCTGCCCTCTACACAACTACAGGAAACGTGCCTGACCAGGTTGACCGCCAAAGGGGAAATTGTTAAGAAAATTCGAGTTTTTGATTAGCCAGCGTCCATTTGCAGGCCAAGAGAATATAATTTTTGAAAATTTATCACTGGTAAATCTTCAAAAATACTATTCTCCTGGCCTGAAACTGGACATTCTTAAGACCATTGCAGTGGGAGTTTCTTGCCGGCCATTAAAAGATAAATTGACACAGGAAGGGTTAATTATCAAGAAAATCTCACTTTTTGTTTAATCGATTTGAAAGTTTAAAAACTAGAATTCCCAGAATCTAAATCTAAAGTAAGTTGTTTAATATTTTGAAACTAATTTAACTGCATATGGCAGCAGCAGCAGCAGCAGCAACAGCAGCAGCTCCCGGTCAAATTACTTTATTAAATTTTACATTAATGAATTGCATATAAAATATTCAGACTGTCATAATGGACTTCAGCCAATTTTATTGCTATGTTAGCTAACATGTGACATATTTCATTATAACGGCAGATACCCGACTGACAGGTGGGATCCATACATTAGTTCGCACGAGTGAGTAATAATAATGATAATAAACCTTTTCATAGTGGGCACCTGCGTTTGGAGCCACAAAATGGTGGCTCTTTCAAGACGTGTGGTTGCACGACCACCTGCGTTAAAGCGTCAAGTCTTATGTCCCCAACACAAAAAATACTTACTCCTGTAAAAGCATTTTGTCTTCAGTAATCACTGATAGATTTACCAGAATGGATGAATCGCTTTTAGCTATGCCACGCCCATCTCTAGCTAAGCTCCGCCCACTATTTTGGCCGTCAGGATCTATCAAACAATGAACTCCCTGAATCTCAATTTCCAGATAAGTATTCCGGTAAGCTGTTGAATATTTTGAAACTAATTTGACTATGGTTGCAAGTGTTATATTACAAATCGGGCGGAGCATAGTTAGAAATGGGCGGGACATAGCTAAAAATGAGTGGAGCATAGCTAGAAATCGGCTGGAATAGCTAGAAATGGGCGGGGCATGGCTACAAATTGGTGGCGCCTAGCCAGAAATGTGAGGGGCACAGTTAGAAATGGGCGGAGCATAGCTATAAATGGGCCGGGCATAGTTAGAAATTGGCGGGACATGGCTAGAAATGAGAGGGGAATAGCTAGAAATGGGAAGGTCATAGGTAGAATGGGCTGGGCATAGTGAGAAATGGATCTCTATATAGACGCTAGCAGAACAATAAAATGAAAGATGGAAAATACCCCAAGAGGGCTATTATCCATACAAACCCATTTTGATCAAATTATGTAGGCTAACTATATTAGCAAATAAAATGAACGCGTAACTGATCCTTTTATGCATTCATGCTGAACGAGCTATCAAGGTGAAAGAATATGGTGTTGAGTGCATTGGGATTGGACTGACTGGAGGCAATTGTTGCCTTATGAAGCAGCAATGTAACACGCCAATATCGAATTTAGCGAACTGCGCAAGGACCAATACCAAATTCGATATCGACGCGCCCGTTGGCCAATGGCGCAGGGACGAATATCAAACATGATTACAATATAAAATCACAACACGTTTCTGATTCCCTGTTCGTCTGCCTAAAGGTGTTGCTCAGGTATTACACAATGTTGTATCGCAGTGGCGGTGGACACAAACTACAGAAGGTTCTAGAGTTGTTAGCATATTGTTAGCAATTTGATATTGGTCCCTGCGCCATTTGCCAACGGCGTAAATTCGATATTCATCAACAGCCTGTCAGACTGATTAAAACATTCAGCAGTTTATCTGATCATGGTTTGTGGAATAGAAACAACAAGTCTCAGTGTTCTAATGAGCAATCTACGTAGCATGTTTCTTCCATCGCCACTATATGATGTAAATAGATCCTACCTCCATATGATATTGTATAGCCTGGAAGAATTAAGGAGAACTTGAATTGACGAATCCAAATTTATCGATCAATCATATGACGTCATAATAAACAACGTCATATGTAAGCTGACGTCATAATCAATTGGGTTATGAATGACGGAATTTGGTCCGTCATCATAAACACTTAATATTTCGTCAAGTTGTACGAATTGTATGCTTTTACTATTTAATAAGCATTCTGTTGAATATCTTGAAACTAATTTGACTGGGCGCTCAGTCGAATTAGTTTCAAAATAGTCAAAAGCTTATCTATATAGTTTTCTGGAAATTGAGATTCAGGGAGTGCAGGGATCGATAGATCCAAAAAAACGGGCGAAGTGTGGTTAGAGCTTAGCGAGAGATGTACGTGGCATAGCTAAACTGGATTCCTCATTTGAACAAGTAATATTCTAGAATTCAACAACGACTTACCTCCACCTTGCGGTGACGGCACCAGACAGTTCTCCTCGTCATACTCGTCTCGTTCAACACGCATGATGACGTCACTTTAACTTTCGTTCTTTCGCAAAATAATCACCTCCTCACGAGATGAGGATTAAGAACAGACCACCTTCGTTTTAAAACATGAACAGTATAACATCCTTCGCCGACGACAACTCATATTTGAATGATACTATTATTATTATCATCATCATAAACATGTTATTGTTTTCTTAAAACATTGTAATTGATATTGAAACATTCACCATTTTAACAATAATGTACACGTGCTTCAAACAATCTATACCAACTGGGGTCGTCTGCCTCCAGCGTCAATTATATACTACTTCTGTTACTCAGAGTATTATGTCTGTCGAACGCAATCTCGGCGTATTATTTGACGAAGAACGTTTTAGATAGAAATTATTCCAAATCTCCAACGTATTATCCAAAGGTACGTGATTTTGGTATAGATTTAATACGTCGTGACGGATCCTGAGTCTATCGTTGTCAAAGCGCACACACACTTATATTTCCTCAATGCGGGAATTAGTCAATGGGCTAATGGTATTAAAATAAATTTATTAAATTAAAAACACATTATTTCAATCTAAAATTCAGAAATACTTTAGATTAGTTCTGACGCGCAGTTTATGCCTAACTAGATAGACAAAAATAAACAAATTCCCAGTTAAAATAAAGGAATCCATGGGAATGATCGCGCAAAACACACATCCAACGTAGTTGTGGAGGCCAAATAACGGCACCAAACCTGTTTAAGCAACCGACTTATGAAGCCTCTAAATGTGGTCGGTATTGACGGTGGTATCTCATTATTCCATGTCAGCTGAGTTAAGATGGCTTTTGGGGCCATAAGAGATGGTTCTTTAAGACAGGTGGTCTTACGACTACCTGTCTTAAGGAACCACCGCTTGTAGCCCCAAAAGTCACGTGATATCGCATGCAAACCTGACGCTAATTAATTACTGTATTAAGATCAAAGGCATGTTATAGTGTACTAATGAGATTCAGTCACAGGCTCGGTACGCGGAAATAATGAGCCGGGCGTAGAACTGGCGATGAAAGACCGTTAACGCTGTTATATTTAAGGTTGGTGAAGTTGAAATTCAGTAGTAAGGAAAAGTGGTTAGATATATGAACGTTCGAATAATTGAACGACGGAAGATACATGGAGGGAGGGGATGGAAGGAAACAGGGTGGGAAATTGAGAGTGAGAGAGAGAGAGAGAGAGGAGGGAGGGAGGGAGGGAGGGAGAGAGGGAGAGGGGGGGGGGCGAGGGAGAGAGAGGGCGAGAGAGGAGGGAATGGAGAGAGCAAGAACGAAAGCGAGAGAGAGAGAGAGAGAGAGAGAGGGAGGAGGGAGGAGAGAGAGCGAAGAGGGGGGAGATGGGGAGGGAGGGGGCGAGAGAGGAGAGAGGGGAGAGGGAGGTGCAAGGGAAAGCGAGAGAGAGAGAGAGAGAGAGAGAGGGACAGAGAGAGAGAGCGAGAGAGAGAGAGAGAGAGAGAGCGAGTGAAGAGGGAGAGGTAGAGGGAGAGGCGAGGGGCGGGTGGGTGGAGGGGTTGGGGCTGGGGCTGGGGCTGGGGGTGGTGGTGTATGAATTAAACATAATATAATTAGCATTATAGGCCTGGCATGCGAGAGAACAAGCTAGTTGTACCATTGTAGCTAGATTATTAGTCTAGCCTTGGTCTGCGAATGGACGTTTCGAAGATGATTGCAGAACCCGGTTTTGGTTGGCTTGAGTTTTGAAGGGGTAAAACTGTTATATTGTATTGTATCTTTATGTTTATGGGAGACAGGGTTATAAGACACATGTCTTATCCTTCTCCTATTTGAACAAAACAATTTAAACGGTATCTTTGAAACTTCATGACGAGCCAGTTATTCCGGAGGTAAATTTCTAAAAGATAGTCTCCACTTAGTCTGCAAATGGAAATCTCTCAAGACCACCGAAGAAGCCAGTCTTTTGGCCCGCGTGAGCTTTAAATAGTTAAACAATTATAATATCTTTAAATATCCAAGACAAAAACATTTGAAGACTTATTTTATTTCTGAATAAATTTAATAAAAAAATAAAAAATATTTTCTTATTGAATGTCCATTTGCAGGCCAAGAGAAGAGTATTTTTGAAAATTTACCTCTGGAATGACTGACTCTGTTATCGAGCCAGTCATTCCAGTGATAACTTTTCAAAAAAGTATTCTCTTGGCCTGTATAATGGCCATTCCAAAAGATCACTGCATAAGCCGGTTTGGCCTGATTCGTCAAGAAAGGGGTTAAACAAAAAATGAATTATTTCACCTCAAATTTGTATTCCATTTTGTCCTAGAAATTAAACTCGGGTAATGTCATAACGTCTCGACTCAGAAACATCCGGTGTAAATAATTGATATCGAGAGCAGCGGTACGCTGTATATATCCATATTGTCGGGTTCCATTAGTAATTTTCAAAACCCACTTGCTTCTAACGTATGGCTCAGAAATAATTTAACACGTTTCCCCAAAAATGTATACCCTGAAACACGGTAATTAGTACAATTTGAAAAAAACCCCGCTGTAATAAATGTTCTGTTGAACATTGAACATTATTGGCTTGGAAGACAAACCAACTATATTCAAAATATTCTAGAGCACGTTTTATTTTGGTTTGGAAACAACCTAAGTTATTCATGAGCTGTATTATATCGCTGTATAGCGATAATCGATTTTTTGATAATTGGATATATCGTGATCCGATAAATAATTACGATATTTACAATGCTAAAAAGACAAATTTGGAAAATCTCTGATGATGCGTACATGTTACAGGGCCGATACCGGGGCAATACGGCCCGGTATCTGTCCAATATCGGCCAAATAACCCGTATTATCAGTGTTGTAATACTAACATGCGATATATCGATGTATCGCAATTTTATATGACGGTATTTTTAGGGCGGTCTGAATTTACTACGTTATCGTGATTAACATCGCGCAAACATCGCCGAACGCTAAACAAAAATACAGGATAACCCGCTTTAACCACCGCATTGACCACAACCAAGCAGTTAGTGCACACAGAATATATAGCGAATGTTCCTAGTACACTCCATGGACCATAAAGTGGCGATTTCTTAAACCTGTTGATCCCTAAAGACCAAACACTACAAATTGTTTATTTTGAAACTAATTTGTCTGGAAGCTGTTGCTGCCATAGGCAACAGCCTTCGTGTATATTTATATATATACGTCCTGCGTTGAAATTTCAACGGTAAAGGGTTAAGGCAAATGGTTGTAAAGACTTGGATCCCGTGCAAACAACATCTCTCTGAATTCAGGATGAACACTGTTAATTAGGAAAGCTATGTTGCGACAGCTATTGATCAGTCTGTCGCCAGCCTTAAAGGGATGCAATTGCCAGGGAATTTATTTCTATTAACGAAACTCTCAGGAACTAACGTCTATTAGGTCAATAGCAAGTGACCATAGCAGATGGATATCTGAGACGAGGATCGGGATATTCTAGGAGAGAAATTGACAAAGTGAATCTAGTTGTCTCGCTCAGTCTTTCTCATCGACATGCACGCCTGCTCGCGCGCACGCACGCAATATGCGCACATACCCGCGTGCACGCATGCTCGCGCGCATGTGCGCACATACCCGCGTGCACGCATGCGCGCACGTAGGTACGCACTCAATCTCCTTCCTGCTCATTCTCGATTCATTGTTCACCACCCTACTCCACCCTCGCCCTCTCTCTCTCTCTCTCTCCCTCCCTCCCTCCCACACTCTCTCTCTTCTTCATCAATTCGTCACATCCACCTCTCTTCCCTTCGTCTCTCTGCTTCGTATACCATCTACTTACCACCACCACCCTCCATCTATCGTTATCCTGTCTCCTCCCCATCTCTCCATCCATGCTCTTTCTCTACCTCATCCCTCTCTCTCCCTCCCTCCCTCTCTCCCTCCCTCCTTCCATCCCTCACTCCCTCCCTCCCTCCCTCCCTCCCTCCATACCTCCTCTCCATCAATTCGTCACATCCACCTCTCTTCCCTTCGTATACCATCTACTTTACCACCACCACCACCCCTCATCTATTGTTATCATGTCTCTCTCTCCCCATCTCTCCATCCCTGCTCTTTCTCTACCCCCCCCCCCCCCTCTCTCTCTCTCTCTCTCTCTCTCTCTCTCTCTCTCTCTCACCTCCCGCATATCTCTCTCTCTCTCTCTCTCTCTCTCTCTCTCTCTCTCTATCTCTCTCTCTCTCTCTCTCTCTCTCTCTCTCTCTCTCTCTCTCTCTCTCTCTCTCTCTCTCTCTCTCTCTCTCTCTCACCTCCCGCATATCTCTCTCTCCCGCATCTCTCTCTCTCCCTCACCTCCCGCATCTCTCTCTCTCCCCCCATCTCTCTCTCTCTCTCTCTCTCTCTCTCTCTCTCCCCCCCCCCTCCCGCCCCTCTCCCACACAGACGTAAAACATTACGAGAAAGCTGATTGATTCTCACTATAATTGTTTTATAGCTACTTTGTAACACGAACCATCGCGTAAAGAAGCCACATCTGGCAACAGACAGCGGTGGGCCAGGTAACTTATCGATCTCTCCACAAACTCATTTCAACACGAAACAGACGTCTGATCAAGACAGCCAGCAGGTGAAACAACGGGGTTTTCTGCCGTTATGTACACTAGAAAGACATTCTAGCCTAGAGGATCAGAATATCGGCATTCTGATGCTATAGTAACCACCTGTCTTAACCGTTTGACAAATGTAAACCACCAGACGATAATTTCAGTGGGCAGTAACTCTAGACCTGTTGAATATTTTGAAAAGTATTTGACTGAAAGTTGTTGGTGACTTAGCCCTCAACAACTTTCAATCAACTTGTTTTCAAAATAGTTAACATATCCCAAGTAAGTAAAACTCCATGGAAAATATCGTGTGCAAAAATTCAGCAGGCGGACCTAGATATACCATTTCCTTGTTAAAAAAGTAATATCCAATGACACCTCTATTACGAGACCACCTCTGTTTAAGGTGTCTAATGGATGGATTCATTTCTAGCTATACCACGCCCATTTTCAGCTAAGCTCCGTCTAATGATATACATACATTTGAACCGATTTTCAAAACATTGGTTCCTGAATTCCCAGAATCCAAATTTCAACAGCCGCCAGTAATTAGTTCCAAAATATTTAACAAAACGTTTAGTAAATTGTACTTTTCTAAACGACATACAATTCGGACATTTTTGTGACGGACGGACACCATTTTTCCCGTGACGACAGCTAAAAAGTAACGTATTTTATTATGACGTCAGCTACTCGCTTGACGGATTGGATCCGCCCATCGTTTCTTCTCCATAGGGTGGTGCCATAAGATATGCATTACTGCGCTCGCATATATCATACACTATGGATGTGAATTAGGACTAATTAAGGCAAGGAAAGGAATGCAGCAAACGGAAAGTTGCACAAACGATTGATCTAACTGAAATTCCTATTCCGCGAAATTCTCAAAACCACGACAAAAAACAAACATTTATCAAGCCATCACTGTAGAATCATCAACAATGCGTATCGTCTGCTAAACATTTATACGTTACCGTCATATACAAATATTTCCATACATAATTGTCCACATTTCCATTAAAAACGCGAATAACATTCTTATAATCCTACAAGCAATATCCAATTCCTGTACGAAAATGCACGCGGATAGAAATCCATGTAATTCGTTGAATTCAATTACGAGCAGACCACAGTATCGTCCGAATAGAGAAAAAAAAGCAATAGTGAACGTCGAAATCCATCCGCATTTTCCTTGTATTTACCTGTCTGCTTACAAATCCATATATACCGGCAGTATAATGCACAACAGACGACGTATCCTAGTCGAATTCACCTTCCCACGTAACAGAAATCGAACAGAACTGAATAGATCCATCAAATAGCTGTTAATGAATGCATAGACAAACACAGGAGAAAATCCTCTCTCGCGCGCGTGAGTTTCGTTATAATAGCTAGCGATGGAAGTAGTAGCAGACGACATAGAATGGATTCGCCGCCTATTCGCCTGACGGGTTACCTGCCCATCCTGCCGCGTGTACTTATCACAATACACGGCGACCGACCTCATCGCTTATTGAGTATTTCCATATGGAAGTTGCACGACAGCGTACAATCACCGGCGCCGTGATCGATACTGGAACTAGGTAATGTAGAATATGCTATATTGCAGAGCCTAATTTGACGTCAAATCTCACGCGCTGGCATCACGAAAACCAAAAACTGCGTGACTGATTGATTCTCAGAGCCCTGTTTAAGGTGTCTAATGGATGGATTCATTTCTAGCTATACCACGCCTATTTTCAGCTAAGCTCCGCCTAATGATATACATACATCAAATCAGGGTTTTCTTATAATATTTATGGTCACCGCGCCAATTATACCCCTTTCATCTCAAAACAAGAAGACATCTAATCCATACCACTCTGATGTCAACATTCTATCTTTTTACGGTGCCAATAGCAAAGAAACTTGTGTACATTTTAAAACAATTTTGGTGGACGATGATGCTTTTTATTTAATTTGAAAATTAAAATTTTTTTACATCAGAGTGCTAAGATAGCGTGTCCCCTTAGCTTTGCACAAATTTGAGTCACAACCCTGATAGCGAAGACTACTGGGCCGATATTGGTCCACTACTCGCCCAGTAACCTACTCTATCAGAGAAAGGTTTCAGAGCTTTCGCAATAGACCTTTCTACTTTATCAACCCATCCTATGACGTCATAATCAACTACGCGACGTGTAGAATGACATCATAATGAATGCCGTCATGAATGACGTCGATAACTATGTCACGAACGCATATTTGAAGACGGACTATGCGTTGTTGTACAAATTGTATGCCTTTACTATTTAATAAATATTCTGTTGAATATTTTGAAACTAATATGACTGGGCGTTGTTGCTGCTCTAAGCATATGGCAGCAGCAGCAACAAGTCAAATTAGCTACACAATATTCAACAGGTTAGCTGTATAGCTTTCAGGAAATTGATAGGAGATCGATCAATCCCATCACGGTGAACTGTGGTTGGAGCTTAGAAAGAGATGGACGGTGCATAGCCAAAACTGGACAGGTCCAGTTCAGTCAAAGATGCCCAAGTATTTTAGTTCCAAGGAAACCAGTCATATAAGCGGTTCTATTTTTAGATGGATGCTAGGCTACCTTTAATGTACTGCCTTGAAAGGACACCCTCATGCCAGTCTCGTCTGCATGTACCAAATTTGTTGAGAAACCAATTTAGCTAAGAAAACTGCATACAGAGGCAACTCTGATTGTGTATATCCTTATTCTTCAAAGAAACTGTTTCGGAAATTGTCAGTCATTGCAATCTCCTCAGGAGTTTGCAATTGCAACATGGAATGTACGTAGTTTGATCGCTGCATCTAAGTGACAAACATTAGGATCAAACTGTAAATACTACAACATCAACGTGAATCTTGGAAACAAAATTACCCACTAATTCAGAGCAACAACTCTCATACTGGTTACATGCCGATCCACATGGAGCAGAAAGTGGCCACATACCGTGGTTTGGGATTCGTAATCAGACCGAGGCTCTTGGATCACCTCCTAAGTTTCGGATACGTCAGCGATCGTGTTGCGTTCATTTACCTGGCCATGCCATTGCGAAATGGTACCACCACCGAGGGCCGGAGTGTTAATGCACATGATCACATTGCTAAAAAAGCCAAAGAAGATCCATCTCTATTCAGTCATTCTATGCCGAACTGAGTTCCCCCATCACGTTTCCAGCCAGATGACAATTATTGTTTGTACGTACGTGCGTGCATATGTGTGCGCGCGCTTGTATGTCGACTTTAATTCAGAGCTAGGCAAACTTAGTAAAGCCAACAAGGACGCAGGCCCCAACATATGCATGTTGTCATATGAGATAAGCAAATGTAAAATCATTGGAGATGCTTTGGCCTCGTTCAGCGGTACCAACGACATCTTTGACACACACACTGCCTTCAAACACCCATGTCGTCACCGAACTACATGGGCAGGACACATCACAGACAGTAGAGCAGAAATAGGCTCCAATGCCACAACAGCGGTCTTCTACCAAATTGATTATGTGATGTATAAAATCAATGCAAATTAATTAGTTAAGGACTCCTGTTGGTATGGAACCACATACCTCAACTCTGCCCACAAGCCAGTGGTCACCTGCCTTCAAATGAAGCACATTTGCTATCTGTATATGCAACATGCCAACAAAGTTGGCAAAGTCAGCATTGATATAGAGAGGCTCGCCAATGACACCACCAACCAACTGCCATTCAAGAGTACCATCGAGGAACAGATAGCAACTATTAACATAAACCAGGTCCTGAATGTGGGAGCAGAATAAGACGTGTCTTATGACCGAGTCTGCCACTTGTGTACACACACACATAATACCATAAATGAATCAAGAGGCTGAATCAAAATAAAATTGGCAGGAAAAACGGTAATAACAATAATACAAGTAAAAAAGGAAGAAGACGAATATGAAGAAGAGGAAGAAAAAAAGGTGGGGTGGGGGTGTGTGTGTGGGGGGGGGGGAGGGAGGGAGGGAGGGAGAGAGAGAGAGAGGTAGGTAGGCAGGTAGGTAGGTAGGAGGAACTCAGTGTGTTGTAGTCACCCATGTTGGTCTACACTACATGGCTATCTAGAAAAATCTGCAGCTATGGGTTTGTCGACACGATCCATGAGTTGTTAGCAGGTATTATATATGATATAAACCTACAGGTGTCAGTAATGCATTGACATAGAATGGTGGTAGCTGTGATGGTTATCTCTGCGTCAAGGTCAGTGTGCCCATATAGAAGTTGCTGAGTGGTTAGGGTTGATAGGGAGATATGGTTGGAGGCAAGCTCATTTTCAAAAGCAGTTCTTATCCCATTAAAAAGTGGAGGGGAAATGAGGTAGTGTTTTGACGGATTTATCAGGGTGGCCACAGGAGCAGCTGGTAGAGTCAGAGAGGAACCTATCAAATAGATACCTATTTAAGCCACGCAGCCATTAAGAAGTCTACATAAACTGATGTTAACCACTTTTGCAGCGACGTAGTACCATGGAGAGGAGGGGGTGTATGCGACATTGCTCTTATCTTTTTTCTGACTTATGGTAGGGTATTAGTCTAATACTATTAGACATAGTGGCATGTGCTTGAAGAGTGTTCCAGACGCGTGTTGCTGCTGGGGAAGACGACTCAGGATAAAGTTCCATCCGACATCTAACTGGGGTGAAGGAATTCGAGCGGCAGATATTGTAGGGACTACGTTCTTGTATCAGTGCGTGAAGATAATCAGGTAAGGCTTCGCATGCCATCCCATTGGCAATTTTGTAAAAACATGGGCACTGGTTAATCTGTGATTTTCGTGTTTGTAGGAAAGTGTTTCTATCCCAGTTTCTATATATAAATCCTCGGTGCGTGCACTACCTGTCACTCTGCGCTAATTATCATAAACGCATCCTTTTGTACGTCCTCTAGTCTGTTAGCAAGTTACTGAGGTAGCTTATCCCAGACAGCATCTGCATATTCCAGAGATGGCAAAATAAAGCTCTTGTACATAATTTCGAGAAATTCGTGTTCTAAGATATATATTTAACCCCTTCAGCAAAGAAATCTTGAGCTGGACATTGGCTATGAGAGTTTATTCAGATTACTCAAATGCATTGAAACATCAGTGACCAATGTAATAGGGGTTGTCAAGAATAACGACAAAGTTGGATGCTACACCGAAGACCGACCAAGTATAAAGCTGCCTGAACAGCAGAAGACACAATGGCTCCTCATCATTCTATCAAAGTAGTCAGGCAAAGATCATGCAAAGTTATGCTGAGAATGTAATGCGATACTTCCTCAGATCAGTGAACGAATGAAAGAACTTGCCAGCATACAAGCAGACCCTTTGGCAGATGACAACAAAGTCATGGACGATTGCCATAAAATGCTTAGAGAAGCGTGACACCTGCGAAGTGCTTCTCCACCACCATCGCTTTCCATGCCTAACACTGAAGGCAACTTCATTGGGACCGACAAGGACAAATCAGATGCGATCAGAAAATGGTTTAAGAATCAGTATACCGATCCAAATGATGAGGCATTGTACCCATTTGTAGGCAATCCACAGACACTACAAATACCAATTACATCAACTCTGGCTGAGAAGGCACTTAAGGTCCTGATAAATGGGCCTGTATCTGGATCCGACAGCATCAGCAATGGACTCTTTATGGTATACAGGTGAAAGCATCTCCAAACCAATCACGCACATTATAAACTCTATCTTCATACAAAGCTTCTTCATCGATGCTGTCGGCCGAGGTACACTTATAACACTGCCCAAACCCAAGAAACCTCCTGGACCACAAACAAACCTGCGGCCTATGATGTTGTAGCTGCTGGGGGCATGCGTGGCTCCGCCGCTACGGCCGCGAGATGGTGCTAACGCCACAGCCGCTGCTGCTGCTGCTGGTCAGTCAGCCTCGGGGTTGGGGAGTGGTTGCCGTGCATCTCTGGTGTTCACAAAAACCGACCTCCAGGGTCAGTGGAACATTCACGTTCCAGTGGACTCAGGCAGCTATTGCTGCAAAAACTGAACACCACTGTATCATCTCAGCTGTTCATGTACCTGGTGTGTCTAGTCGTCATCTCCATGGTGGAAAGAACGGTGCTAGCACACAAATTTACGTTACTTGCTTTAAAACTAGCAAACGGTCTTTTGTTGTTTGCTTGCTGCTTAAAACAGTGTATGTAAAAACATCTCGTCAGCGGGACCTAACCGATCTAGTCATATATAGATGGTATCGAGAAAGGTACCCCTGTGGAGGGACGGTCGGGGCAGGGCACCGTCAGTTGGTTTAATACAAACTATATCTGCCTCAGGGCGGCCAAAAATTATTGGTTTGCGAGAGGAAGGTGCCTCACGTGGGCCTCCGTCACAGGAAAAATGCCTACAATGCCGTAGCGGAGGAAGAGAGAAGATATGAGAGAGAGAGAGAGAGAGAGAGAGAGAGAGAGAGAGAGAGAGAGAGAGAGAGAGAGAGAGAGAAATCCGTTGCCGTTTGTCTGAAAGGAAATTTATGGCGGTAACACACCGTGGCGCCTTGTGAGAAGGCAACCGGTGGGAAGCTGACTATATAATGCAAGGGAAGGGTGGATGTATTCTCACAGTTTGTGTGCAAACGGCTAGGGAGTCATCCCACGGTAACAATAATGAGGAAGAAAATTATGTTATCCTTAACACCTACAAGGTTGGGAATATAACATTTTGGGTAGGAAAATGCCTCACGCGGGCCTCCGTCAAAAAGAAAAATGCCTTCAACGCCGAAGTGGAGGAGGAGAGCGGTAAAAATGGCCGCCCACCTATCTGTTGCTGTGTACGGTGCATATATGAAGATGAGGTCGCTGATTCTTATGGAATTCAGCACCGTCATCTTGTGTGTGTTAAAGATCTGTTTTAATTGGTACCGTTCTTATAGTTTTACGTACCTTGTGTGAGCCTAAGCCTGCATTTAAGCTTTGACTCCAAACACATATTTTTAGGCCGCGTATGGCGTAGCACCAATTGTCTTTAACGAATATGTCTCCTGGCGAGGATGCTCGGTACCGTTACCGATACCCCACGGAGCATCTTTGCACCGTGTGAGATCCGTACCCTGGTGTTACTGTTTGGCTGCTTTAGGTTTGGAGAAAGTTGCCCAAAGAACAATGCTGGGATGGCAATAATATTGCATGATTTATATTTTCGCAGTAGTTCCTACTTTGGCATAAACAGTCTTGCTTAATAGGTCTCCGAAGGTATGTATGTGAATGACAGATTGATATTGGCCGTCAAGGTAGGTGGGTAGGTAGGTAGTTTGGTTTATTGGCCGCTTACACCGAGATGTATTTGAGCCATGACTTGCTCTTAGAGGTGCTTCCCCGAAGGGTTGCGTTGCTTCCCCGAAGGGTTGCTCTAAATAAGTCATAACTGAAAAAAGTAAGGTGTTGCTAGGGGTGTGTTGCCTGTTGTTGCCTAATGAACTGTTGTTGGCGGGTGTTAATGTTGTATGCCGTGTAAAGGAGGGTGGGAGGGGAATTACTTTATTTCTCACGGAAGTGGGATTGGGGTGGAGGGCAGTCTGTACAATAAAATCACAAAACGGGAATCAGGAAAATTTTTAATCAAAAATATTATGACGAAACTGAATAATAATACTATCAACTAAGAATAAACAAATTAAAATAATGGCCTGTGATTAAATGAACAAGAAACGGGGAAAATTAGACTTAATATCCAGTGTTTGTAAACTAAATATCCAAATTTAACTTAGAATTATAACCTGTTGCTATTAGAAATAATAAGTTAGATGCAGGTGGCGCTATTTGGGAGTTAAAAGGGGTCTAATAGTCACGTCGTCAAGTCACTAAAAATCAATCATGGCCTCCGTGTCCAGTTTTCGTGTTTCCACCACAACACACCAACGTCTTCGTCATTACACCATCGGGCGAATCGTCACCAGGTACACAGCACGCAGAAGCAGCAAGCTAGTAGCATCACCACTCCACTCGACCAACGGCATCTCTCCAGGGCGGGTTGATTGCGGCTCAACGATAAGCCCACCTAGATCACCATATGGCGCCAATCCCACATCCAAATTCCCAGGTTCTGGCTTCGAGGCGCGTAGTCACGTCCGTCCCTCTGACTGTAGTTTCTTGACTCGGTCAGAACCATTCTGACGGTGGAATTCAAACAATTATTTTGGCCAGACGGCCAGCCAGAGAAGCATAGTCAAAGGAAATTACTCTCCACTTTAATTTAGGTGGCCTTAATATGGATAGTCAACTATGAAAATCAGTTGTACCATTTATAAAACGGCCTTATTGACCTGTGTGTTGTAATATTTGAGGCGTTTATATGCTAGTTCCCAATGCTAGGGTCTAGACTCACGCCTGGCCTTTATGGTTTCTGTTGAATTCTTGTGAATTCTTGTGACGTCGGTTTGTGCATTAGCTTGTGTCTCTCTCTGTGTGTGTGTGTGTGTGTGTGTTGATCGTTGTCTCTCGATTTTGTCTCATGTTGCTGTTCTTTTCCATGGCTTTTTTTGTTGCTCCTCATGCTTGGGCGTGTGTAATGGGGATGGCCTAACCTGGACCTAACAGGGGTGGGTAAGGGATGGGGTAGGTGTTGGGTCGGGGGAGGTGCGTACGGTCTTATGACCTGATGCACCCAAGGGGGGGGGGGCTTTAGGTCAGAGACCTCCCGGCCCCTTTGGGGGGAGTGGGGAGGTTGGGGTGTGGGGTCTTTCGGGTCCTGGGACCCATTTGGTCTTCTGGCCATCATCCGAGCAGGCACCAGCGCGCACTTGTTTGATTTTGATTGGTTAGGTAGCCCGTATGGTGACTGTGTCCGTCCGAGGACGAACTCGGTCAGTCATCCGGGTTACATCCCTCCATAGTCCCCTCGAAAATTCCGAAAGATTCTAATTCTAGCAATTTGGTTTTGGTTTTGTAATCCGTATGTTGCGTGGTTCCATCCGAGGAGGGATCCATTCAGCATCCGGTTTACTTTGACTATGCCGAAATTTCTTGCCTACCTAACCATAGCTCACGTTCACACAGTGATGGGCACTGTGTGACGGGACCTCAGTTTAAAGTCCCATCCGAGAAGACTGCTTATTGACCGTAGAGAAGATTTTTAATAACTGTTCTCAGTTTGTAGAGTAATCGCCCTTGGCCAGCTTACAAACCTATCCTATCAAGCTATCATACTTCTAGGTTTAACGGTGGCATGTCATGTTCTCTAGCGAGAGCATGAGCAGCGACCGTACTGTAAAATTGGTGCCGTTGGGACAAAACATGGTGATCCATTTGTTGTTGA
>CM067362.1:60543415-60568313 GCA_034401795.1 Chaetoderma sp. LZ-2023a | reverse complement strand
CACAACAGCGGTCTTCTACCAAATTGATTATGTGATGTATAAAATCAATGCAAATTAATTAGTTAAGGACTCCTGTTGGTATGGAACCACATACCTCAACTCTGCCCACAAGCCAGTGGTCACCTGCCTTCAAATGAAGCACATTTGCTATCTGTATATGCAACATGCCAACAAAGTTGGCAAAGTCAGCATTGATATAGAGAGGCTCGCCAATGACACCACCAACCAACTGCCATTCAAGAGTACCATCGAGGAACAGATAAGCAACTATTAACATAAACCAGGTCCTGAATGTGGGAGCAGAATAAGACGTGTCTTATGACCGAGTCTGCCACTTGTGTACACACACACATAAATACCATAAATGAATCAAGAGGCTGAATCAAAATAAAATTGGCAGGAAAAACGGTAATAACAATAATACAAGTAAAAAAGGAAGAAGACGAATATGAAGAAGAGGAAGAAAAAAAGGTGGGGTGGGGTGTGTGTGTGTGGGGGGGGGGAGGGAGGGAGGGAGAGAGAGAGAGAGGTAGGTAGGCAGGTAGGTAGGTAGGAGGAACTCAGTGTGTTGTAGTCACCCATGTTGGTCTACACTACATGGCTATCTAGAAAAATCTGCAGCTATGGGTTTGTCGACACGATCCATGAGTTGTTAGCAGGTATTATATATGATATAAACCTACAGGTGTCAGTAATGCATTGACATAGAATGGTGGTAGCTGTGATGGTTATCTCTGCGTCAAGGTCAGTGTGCCCATATAGAAGTTGCTGAGTGGTTAGGGTTGATAGGGAGATATGGTTGGAGGCAAGCTCATTTTCAAAAGCAGTTCTTATCCCATTAAAAAGTGGAGGGGAAATGAGGTAGTGTTTTGACGGATTTATCAGGGTGGCCACAGGAGCAGCTGGTAGAGTCAGAGAGGAACCTATCAAATAGATACCTATTTAAGCCACGCAGCCATTAAGAAGTCTACATAAACTGATGTTAACCACTTTTGCAGCGACGTAGTACCATGGAGAGGAGGGGGTGTATGCGACATTGCTCTTATCTTTTTTCTGACTTATGGTAGGGTATTAGTCTAATACTATTAGACATAGTGGCATGTGCTTGAAGAGTGTTCCAGACGCGTGTTGCTGCTGGGGAAGACGACTCAGGATAAAGTTCCATCCGACATCTAACTGGGGTGAAGGAATTCGAGCGGCAGATATTGTAGGGACTACGTTCTTGTATCAGTGCGTGAAGATAATCAGGTAAGGCTTCGCATGCCATCCCATTGGCAATTTTGTAAAAACATGGGCACTGGTTAATCTGTGATTTTCGTGTTTGTAGGAAAGTGTTTCTATCCCAGTTTCTATATATAAATCCTCGGTGCGTGCACTACCTGTCACTCTGCGCTAATTATCATAAACGCATCCTTTTGTACGTCCTCTAGTCTGTTAGCAAGTTACTGAGGTAGCTTATCCCAGACAGCATCTGCATATTCCAGAGATGGCAAAATAAAGCTCTTGTACATAATTTCGAGAAATTCGTGTTCTAAGATATATATTTAACCCCTTCAGCAAAGAAATCTTGAGCTGGACATTGGCTATGAGAGTTTATTCAGATTACTCAAATGCATTGAAACATCAGTGACCAATGTAATAGGGGTTGTCAAGAATAACGACAAAGTTGGATGCTACACCGAAGACCGACCAAGTATAAAGCTGCCTGAACAGCAGAAGACACAATGGCTCCTCATCATTCTATCAAAGTAGTCAGGCAAAGATCATGCAAAGTTATGCTGAGAATGTAATGCGATACTTCCTCAGATCAGTGAACGAATGAAAGAACTTGCCAGCATACAAGCAGACCCTTTGGCAGATGACAACAAAGTCATGGACGATTGCCATAAAATGCTTAGAGAAGCGTGACACCTGCGAAGTGCTTCTCCACCACCATCGCTTTCCATGCCTAACACTGAAGGCAACTTCATTGGGACCGACAAGGACAAATCAGATGCGATCAGAAAATGGTTTAAGAATCAGTATACCGATCCAAATGATGAGGCATTGTACCCATTTGTAGGCAATCCACAGACACTACAAATACCAATTACATCAACTCTGGCTGAGAAGGCACTTAAGGTCCTGATAAATGGGCCTGTATCTGGATCCGACAGCATCAGCAATGGACTCTTTATGGTATACAGGTGAAAGCATCTCCAAACCAATCACGCACATTATAAACTCTATCTTCATACAAAGCTTCTTCATCGATGCTGTCGGCCGAGGTACACTTATAACACTGCCCAAACCCAAGAAACCTCCTGGACCACAAACAAACCTGCGGCCTATGATGTTGTAGCTGCTGGGGGCATGCGTGGCTCCGCCGCTACGGCCGCGAGATGGTGCTAACGCCACAGCCGCTGCTGCTGCTGCTGGTCAGTCAGCCTCGGGGTTGGGGAGTGGTTGCCGTGCATCTCTGGTGTTCACAAAAACCGACCTCCAGGGTCAGTGGAACATTCACGTTCCAGTGGACTCAGGCAGCTATTGCTGCAAAAACTGAACACCACTGTATCATCTCAGCTGTTCATGTACCTGGTGTGTCTAGTCGTCATCTCCATGGTGGAAAGAACGGTGCTAGCACACAAATTTACGTTACTTGCTTTAAAACTAGCAAACGGTCTTTTGTTGTTTGCTTGCTGCTTAAAACAGTGTATGTAAAAACATCTCGTCAGCGGGACCTAACCGATCTAGTCATATATAGATGGTATCGAGAAAGGTACCCCTGTGGAGGGACGGTCGGGGCAGGGCACCGTCAGTTGGTTTAATACAAACTATATCTGCCTCAGGGCGGCCAAAAATTATTGGTTTGCGAGAGGAAGGTGCCTCACGTGGGCCTCCGTCACAGGAAAAATGCCTACAATGCCGTAGCGGAGGAAGAGAGAAGATATGAGAGAGAGAGAGAGAGAGAGAGAGAGAGAGAGAGAGAGAGAGAGAGAGAGAGAGAGAGAGAAATCCGTTGCCGTTTGTCTGAAAGGAAATTTATGGCGGTAACACACCGTGGCGCCTTGTGAGAAGGCAACCGGTGGGAAGCTGACTATATAATGCAAGGGAAGGGTGGATGTATTCTCACAGTTTGTGTGCAAACGGCTAGGGAGTCATCCCACGGTAACAATAATGAGGAAGAAAATTATGTTATCCTTAACACCTACAAGGTTGGGAATATAACATTTTGGGTAGGAAAATGCCTCACGCGGGCCTCCGTCAAAAAGAAAAATGCCTTCAACGCCGAAGTGGAGGAGGAGAGCGGTAAAAATGGCCGCCCACCTATCTGTTGCTGTGTACGGTGCATATATGAAGATGAGGTCGCTGATTCTTATGGAATTCAGCACCGTCATCTTGTGTGTGTTAAAGATCTGTTTTAATTGGTACCGTTCTTATAGTTTTACGTACCTTGTGTGAGCCTAAGCCTGCATTTAAGCTTTGACTCCAAACACATATTTTTAGGCCGCGTATGGCGTAGCACCAATTGTCTTTAACGAATATGTCTCCTGGCGAGGATGCTCGGTACCGTTACCGATACCCCACGGAGCATCTTTGCACCGTGTGAGATCCGTACCCTGGTGTTACTGTTTGGCTGCTTTAGGTTTGGAGAAAGTTGCCCAAAGAACAATGCTGGGATGGCAATAATATTGCATGATTTATATTTTCGCAGTAGTTCCTACTTTGGCATAAACAGTCTTGCTTAATAGGTCTCCGAAGGTATGTATGTGAATGACAGATTGATATTGGCCGTCAAGGTAGGTGGGTAGGTAGGTAGTTTGGTTTATTGGCCGCTTACACCGAGATGTATTTGAGCCATGACTTGCTCTTAGAGGTGCTTCCCCGAAGGGTTGCGTTGCTTCCCCGAAGGGTTGCTCTAAATAAGTCATAACTGAAAAAAGTAAGGTGTTGCTAGGGGTGTGTTGCCTGTTGTTGCCTAATGAACTGTTGTTGGCGGGTGTTAATGTTGTATGCCGTGTAAAGGAGGGTGGGAGGGGAATTACTTTATTTCTCACGGAAGTGGGATTGGGGTGGAGGGCAGTCTGTACAATAAAATCACAAAACGGGAATCAGGAAAATTTTTAATCAAAAATATTATGACGAAACTGAATAATAATACTATCAACTAAGAATAAACAAATTAAAATAATGGCCTGTGATTAAATGAACAAGAAACGGGGAAAATTAGACTTAATATCCAGTGTTTGTAAACTAAATATCCAAATTTAACTTAGAATTATAACCTGTTGCTATTAGAAATAATAAGTTAGATGCAGGTGGCGCTATTTGGGAGTTAAAAGGGGTCTAATAGTCACGTCGTCAAGTCACTAAAAATCAATCATGGCCTCCGTGTCCAGTTTTCGTGTTTCCACCACAACACACCAACGTCTTCGTCATTACACCATCGGGCGAATCGTCACCAGGTACACAGCACGCAGAAGCAGCAAGCTAGTAGCATCACCACTCCACTCGACCAACGGCATCTCTCCAGGGCGGGTTGATTGCGGCTCAACGATAAGCCCACCTAGATCACCATATGGCGCCAATCCCACATCCAAATTCCCAGGTTCTGGCTTCGAGGCGCGTAGTCACGTCCGTCCCTCTGACTGTAGTTTCTTGACTCGGTCAGAACCATTCTGACGGTGGAATTCAAACAATTATTTTGGCCAGACGGCCAGCCAGAGAAGCATAGTCAAAGGAA
Source organism: Chaetoderma sp. LZ-2023a (assembly GCA_034401795.1). Taxonomy (NCBI): domain Eukaryota; kingdom Metazoa; phylum Mollusca; class Caudofoveata; order Chaetodermatida; family Chaetodermatidae; genus Chaetoderma; species Chaetoderma sp. LZ-2023a. Next base: position 60,563,590 of record CM067362.1, on the reverse strand, counting down.
ATTACTCTCCACTTTAATTTAGGTGGCCTTAATATGGATAGTCAACTATGAAAATCAGTTGTACCATTTATAAAACGGCCTTATTGACCTGTGTGTTGTAATATTTGAGGCGTTTATATGCTAGTTCCCAATGCTAGGGTCTAGACTCACGCCTGGCCTTTATGGTTTCTGTTGAATTCTTGTGAATTCTTGTGACGTCGGTTTGTGCATTAGCTTGTGTCTCTCTCTGTGTGTGTGTGTGTGTGTGTGTTGATCGTTGTCTCTCGATTTTGTCTCATGTTGCTGTTCTTTTCCATGGCTTTTTTTGTTGCTCCTCATGCTTGGGCGTGTGTAATGGGGATGGCCTAACCTGGACCTAACAGGGGTGGGTAAGGGATGGGGTAGGTGTTGGGTCGGGGGAGGTGCGTACGGTCTTATGACCTGATGCACCCAAGGGGGGGGGGGCTTTAGGTCAGAGACCTCCCGGCCCCTTTGGGGGGAGTGGGGAGGTTGGGGTGTGGGGTCTTTCGGGTCCTGGGACCCATTTGGTCTTCTGGCCATCATCCGAGCAGGCACCAGCGCGCACTTGTTTGATTTTGATTGGTTAGGTAGCCCGTATGGTGACTGTGTCCGTCCGAGGACGAACTCGGTCAGTCATCCGGGTTACATCCCTCCATAGTCCCCTCGAAAATTCCGAAAGATTCTAATTCTAGCAATTTGGTTTTGGTTTTGTAATCCGTATGTTGCGTGGTTCCATCCGAGGAGGGATCCATTCAGCATCCGGTTTACTTTGACTATGCCGAAATTTCTTGCCTACCTAACCATAGCTCACGTTCACACAGTGATGGGCACTGTGTGACGGGACCTCAGTTTAAAGTCCCATCCGAGAAGACTGCTTATTGACCGTAGAGAAGATTTTTAATAACTGTTCTCAGTTTGTAGAGTAATCGCCCTTGGCCAGCTTACAAACCTATCCTATCAAGCTATCATACTTCTAGGTTTAACGGTGGCATGTCATGTTCTCTAGCGAGAGCATGAGCAGCGACCGTACTGTAAAATTGGTGCCGTTGGGACAAAACATGGTGATCCATTTGTTGTTGATGTATAGTGTAGCCTAGGTGTACTTTGGTCCAAATATTTTTCTAGTTTTTATTGTTAAACTAATAATTGGGCAGAATGCCTAATTACAATTATACATTCATTGGAGCATAAGGCCAACTTAGCCTACGGTACCATTTAATTGTTGGCATCGTTTACAATGTATAACATTATATACAATATCCTTCTAAAACGGAGGTCACATCCGACGTTGCTGTACCACACAGTATGGTACTTTATTTATCAATAACGGTATAATGTAACTATGATATGTTCCTATGTGGTGCACCTATTAGTCATCAGTGCAATTTAAACGTCACATGTAGTCTTTACACCGTCTGCCTATGATGTGAGTTGATGCACGGTGTAGCCGCCACCTGAAGAATTACTGCAGGATGCTGGCCGGTATGTTTCATACTAAAACAGTGAAGAATAAAGCCATTACTGGTGACACATAGCACATAATGAAAAGTTCACCATATCACCATTATGCTGTTTGTGCTGTGAGAGTGACGGATGCCTCCATTGTGTAGAGACGGTAAGTACATATTGTATTAAATCATTTCTGGGCACACGACGATCTACGCCGCTTAGCTAATGCGGTGCATAAAGCAATGGCCTTGTCTGGACTACGTTCAAAGCATAAATTCAGTGATGCTGGATGCGTCTATTGATTGTTACCACCGTTTCTGTCATGATACGGCAAGTCAGGCGAGACATTACAAATACCACCGTTCTTACATACTGGTTTGGTTGGTAATGGTAAAATAAAGTCTTACACTGCAGTGAAGGCACCATTGGTGGCGGTGATCAGAATAAAGAGCCTTCTTTTAATTTAGAGTTTTGCCCCTGTTGATTTACCAGGTGCGTCCAAAAACTGCGGTGCGGAGCGCGGGTGTCCTGAGAGGGAACATAACTGTAATAAGCTGCGTAGGTGTAGATTGCAGAACACGAACGAGTTCCCAATCGGACAGAAGCCGCCTCCCTTCTAACTGAGTTTGGCTTTGAGAACGCCTTTTATACTCGGTGGGAGGCTGTGCCAGCACAATTCAAGTATGTGAATCTCTAAATGAAAGAGACCAAATTGAGCATACTCATTTACAGCTATCAGCGACAGATGAAGACAGTGATAAAGGCATCTCACTGACTGGTGGGGAGAGGAATCGAGGAAGAGCAGAATCCTTGGTTCACTAATGTGCAGCTCGTTTGACATCGCTTCATGCTTCGTCACGGGAAAGATGGCCTTCCTCTTGTTTTGGAAACTATGGATCTGTAGATCATGGATTTCCTCTGGGATAAAAACACTACACTTGTGTGGGGGGGGGGCGCCCTCGGTAACACTGATGCGCTAGAACTGCAACAACGGGGCATCTCCTACGGCAGTTTTAGATTAGCTTGACGCCTGCCACCGCAGACACCTTCCTACTAGAACCCAAGATCGATGGTTGGACAGCATAATCTCCAACGGCGCGCTACATACTCTGTGAAATATAGTCCCATTGTCAGTGAAGGTGGCCCAACAAAGATGGTCTATCCGTGGTTATGTTTTGCGAATGCCACAAAATACCCTGCACAGAAAGCCTTGGACTTTACTATACATGATACCAACATATACAAAACTCGTAGAGCACACCACGGCACACACCTGTTAAGTTTGGTACGTACCGTTCAAAAGGTAGGCGGAGTGGGTACACTGACGACAAAGAAGAACATGAGAGAGCTAACGATTCTGGCTGAGGACAAGAAACTGGCAAAAAGGACTGATTGCGGATATAGGCCAACGTCCTCCTGCCTCTGAACCCTTAGCCAGAAACTTGCAACAGAAGCAGCAGGGTACCCAGGGACCGACCGGTCAAACAGAGGATGCGTTGTCTGCGAAACAATGGACCTTTCCACTTTATCCATCCGTCATATGATGTCATAATCAACTACGCGACGTGTAGAATGACATCATAATGAATGAGGTCATTATAACGTCATGAATGACGTAGATAAGTACGTCACGAAGGCATATTTGAAGACGGACTATACGTTGTTGCACGAATTTTATGTCTTTAGGCCTACTATTTAATTAATATTCTGTTGAATAGTTTGAAACTAATTTGACTTGGCGTTGTTGCTGCCATAGACAGCAACAGCAGCACTCAGTCAAATTAGTTATAAAATATTCAAAAGCCTACCTGCATAGTTTTCAGGAAATTGCTAGTTAGGGCATTCGGTGATCGATCTTTCTCAACACGGCGAAGTGTGGGTGGAGCTTAGCTAGAGGTGGGTGGGGCATACCTAAAACTGGAAAGACCAATTGAAGACTAACAACATTTTCTTTTTGAACGCGAAAAATATAACGAATAAACCATTGTTTTCTATATCTTCCGCAAGTTTCATAGTCGCTTTCCACAATATAGAATCGCCTTCCCATAGATATGAATACACTTAACTGGAATGTAGATTTAAAAGACGCTTACGATACGGCTAATAAATAAGTGAACATGTTTTCAAAACAAGCCGCCCGCCCCCACCCAGAAACATGTTAGTTGCCACAATTTTGAACACGATGTAGGAAATGTTCCGTTGAATTATCTCGGGCCTAATTCATTCCAGTGGTAAATTAGGCATAGGCATAGCCATAGGTAACAACATCATCAATTCGAATTAGTGTCAAAAAATTCAACAGCTTACCGGCATAGTTTTCAGGAAATTGATAGTCGGAGAGTTCAGCGATCGATCGATCCCTACACGGGCGTGGTGTGGGTGGAGCTTAGATAGAGATGGGCGGGGCATAGCTAAAACCCGAAAGGCCCATTATCGTTGTAACAGTTTACAGATAAACTGTTGGTGTTAATACAATATATATATATATATATATATATCGAGATTGTTGAACTAAATAAACTGCTTAAGTGTGCGACGTACCCATCTTAAAGAGACAGGACTGGGTACACTGCGATCCAAGAAGAATATGCGGGAGCTAATGACTTTGGCTGACGGTAAGAAACAATGGCCAGTGAGAAGAAGATGAAGAAGAAGAAGAAGAAGAAGAAGAAGAAGAACTGTTTCCACCTGCAAGATGTTTCCAATCTACTTCACCCGCAGAATCTAGTGCATCATCATCATCACCACCACCACCACCACCACCACAACCACCACCACCACCACCACCACCACCACCACCACCACCACCACCACCATCATCATCATCATCATCATCACCACCACCACCACCACCACCACCACCACCATCATCATCATCATCATCATCACAACCACCACAACCATCATCATCATCATCATCATCATCATCATCATCATCATCATCACCAGCAACAGCAACAGCAACAGCAACAGCAACAGCAGCAGCAGCAGCAGCAACAACAGCAACAACAGCAACAGCAACAGCAATAGCAATAGCAACAGCAGCAGCAACAACATCAACTATAGCAGTATCATTGCGACGTGCATACGTCCCTTTAAATGTAACCTCAGCTTACAAGTAACTTATTTGATTATGACCTCAGACCTACGAGTCACAGATCTCAGCACTCTATTATATACTGGCTTACGAGCCTGTCGCAGCAGACTGAGTACCTACTATAGCTAGTCTAGCCCTGTCTGCTCTGATGATTATCAAGTGACCCTGTGCCAGATATTTAGACAGACCCGACGGGACCCGTTACGTATATGCAAATATCTGTCAGAGCGATGACAAGAAATGACAGACTATGTGCCGTTTTTAATAAACTGGATTACCGATTACGAAAAGCACTTTTTCTATGACTGCTTCAAATATAACGACGTAAGAAAAAAATATATGCGACAATACTATATCACAAGCACAAGTGCAGAAAAGCCCCCGGAGGGACGTTTAAGAATATGTGATCGACCTATCGTTAAAGATTTATATGAATTTCTTATAATTGATATAATTATCAATAATGTAGAATAATTTTAAAATACGGTGAATAACGTCACTAATGTTTTAATAGTAAAATAACTGCATGATTTGTGATTAAACTGAATTGTATTCCAGGGGTGTTGGAACGTATTTTGACCTGGGAGGGGCGTAACCTATGGGTGGGGCCAAAACACATGGCGCACTATGAAGATACACTATGGGAGAGGTAAAACTGGGGGTGGGGTGTGAAGTGGGTGGGGGGGGGGGTGCTACCGCCTCTACCGCCTCACTTGCCACCCCACCTCCTGGTCCTATGCCTATGTATTCCACACTCCCGCCGCAATTATTTTGTAAACTCTAGCCTTATATAACCTTAGCTGGCCTAGGCGTAATAAGGCAAACTTGGCTGAACTGTTGAGAGTCAGAGCAGACCCGGACTAAGTGTCATCTTGCTGCAGGAAATAACGTCTATTAAAATCAGTTTAATAAGAGGCTAGTACTGAATAAAAATCAAAATAATTCATTTACATAGTAAGACTTATTTATCGTATCTAGTCGCTAGAGTTAAAAGGGATTATTTTATCTGATTAAATATCTCAGATGCTAAAGAATATTTCTATGCCCTGACGAATCTTGTTTCTCTGTACAGTACAATGCATAACTAAGTTAACATGGTTCCAAAACAAAAACAGAAACACGTTCATTACTAGTTAGTACGAATTGTTCTGTTGAATATTTTAAAATATAATTGGATTGGAAGACTTAACAACCATCTGCACAAACTGAAAATTGTGGACACGCCTTTTAGCAGCTGTCAGAAAGCAGAGGAAACAACAGGGCATTCCCTGCAGCTTGTGAGATCTTCAGTGATCCCGGGCTAAGCATCTGGCAAACCCAAACAAGCCTCGAAGAAAAGCTACATGGAGTGTTGGAACAACTAGAAAAAACAGCTTCCTTTGCTCTTCGGTCTGGAAAGACAATTTGATTGAATACGTCATGGGTTGGTGAACGCAAAGAAGAAGAAGAAAAAGAAGAAGAAGAAGAAGAAGAAGAAGAAGAAGTAGAAGAAGGATTGGAAGACATGTTAGATTATTTCTGAGTTATACTGTATATAGACTCTAAGGCTACAACAACAATCTTAACACAAATAGACTTCATACTATGCAAAACAGAAGCAAACCCCCTACTTCGGGATGCTCGTTCCTATGGCGGTGCAGACCTCAATTCTGACCATGAAGCAAGAGAGTAGAGTCACCTACAACACACCCATGCCCATCAGCGACACGGACACTCAAATGTCATACAGAAAGGCACTCGACGGGCAGATAGATAGCTAACATCGATGTCAGCTCCGATCCAAACGAAGCCCTAAACAAAATAATGAAATGTATGGAATCATCAGCTACCAGTACAATAGGATTTCTAAAAAACAAACGGCTGCGCATCTATCAAAGTGGTCAAGTGAAAACCGCATTGAACTACGCAGGGAAAGCAATAGCCACATCAGAGAACCTCAACAATCAAGACTCCTTGCCACGGATGATTGTTATAAAATGCTTCAGGCACCCTGAGCCCTGCGACTTACTGACCACTGCTTGTAGACACAAAGCAGAGAGTACGAGTTGTGTAAATGACGTATATCTATCCCTGTGATTTTCACCTGCTACCTTGATACTGCATTGAAATCTGTGCGGAAAAATTCCACAAGACCGCCCACCCCACCCCACTGGGTATGGCGCTAGGGATGACATATCCCGACGACGTGGACTTCATAGACGAGGAAAAGAAATCCTTTGATGAACTTCTCCCGATAGCTGCAAGTAAACTAATAATTGAGAATCTCTATGAATGAATCCAAAACAGAGTTCACCACATATACTTATCTACAAAGCATGAATCTAAAGAAAATGACGATTCAGTTCGTGGCCCAGCGAAGCATGGTGGAAAATTATAATCATGGGCGCACTGCTTTGTAGTATTGCCGAGATTGCTGCACGCTGCGCCAGGTGGAACATAGCTTACCAGTCCTTCTGGAAGCTATGAATTTGTAGATTAAAGATGCCCTTGACAATAGACTACCTTTCTACAATGCAACATGTTAACCCTTGATGCTGTATAGCTGTAACAGCTGCGCTGCTCCAGAGGCAGCTCTGAATAAACTTGATGCCTGCCACAGCAAACACCTACGTACCATCACTGGACACCAATGGCCAGACAGCATAATTCCCAAACGATGCACTATACAAGATTGCAATACATCGCCGCTGTCCGTAAAGATTTCCCAGCAAAGATGGTCCATGTTTGGCCATGTGCTAAAATGCCAGAAGACATAAGCGCTGAGATCCTTCGAATTCACGCTACTGTGAGCCAGCAAATACAAAGCCAGGAGAGGACGCCATTGCATAAATCTGCTAAGTGCGCTACTAGGTGAGCTCAAGAAAGCAGAGCTCGGTAACACACACAGTAAGAATGGACCCAAGGAAGCTAAATATTTTGGCTGAGGGCAAGACACAGTGGTCAACAGTGAAGAAGGACTGATTTCAGCTTTAGGATGTTTCTACTACTACAGCCGCAGAATACAGTAAACATGCATGCTGTATATAGAACACGAGTTAACAATAGACATCTGTAATCTCATATTCCAAAATTCAATGTCATATATTATGATGATTTTATATTATAACTGGTGCTCATTTAGGAAATAGTGTTGCTGTGCGCTGTTGCTGTCAAGAACAATAACGGCTGTTAATAACAGCGGTTAATCACACTGTTTTCAAAATATTCACACCCCTTTCTTAAACTGACTGTACTAAGACATATTTTAACATCAGTTTGTTAAGGGTAAAGAATTTTATTCTTATTATGTACAATCCGCAGACGATATTTCATACATGTGGTTGAAAACTAGCTAATATTTCTTTTTCTCTCGCTGCTGCAAGCCACTGGATAATAATTTCAATGGGCAATAACTCTCGACCCGATTCATATTTAAAAAATAATTTGAATGAACGTTGTTGTCAAATCATTTTCAAAATAGTAAGCATGTCCATAGTTAAATGACCTGGAAAATGTCATCTGCAAAAATTCAGCGTTCGGAAGGTTAGGTTCACGCGTGCTATTCTTAGATCATTTTAATTGATGTACCAGCAACGATATTCTATCAAAACGTTTTTAATTATCTGTCTAAATATGTATGCATTTTGTTATATTTATCAAACTCGATCCTCAGAGTCTATGAATTAATCAGGAACCCTGTTACAATATACATTGCGGACGGGTACTGATGCGATTCGTATTTATCGCAGCTTTTGCGGCCTTTGTAAGCAGACGATCGAACATTATTGTTACATAACGGCACATAACTGTTTTAACAGTGGATCCCCTTTTCCTTTATAAGGTTTACAACTCAGTAAGATGCCACGTTTCTTTGAGGGCAACTGGATTATGCCCGAGTGATGTTGTAGCTAACTGTTGCTGATTATAGAATACATATTATTTCGAAGAACTAATGAAAGGAAGACTAAACCCATGTTGAGTTGTACTGGCAGAGCCGTTACATTTCAAATTAAATGAACTCGTCAACTATGACATATAGAAAGGAGGAATCCAGTTTTAGCTATGTACCAACCCCACCCCACCCCCATCTCTAGCTAAGCTCCACCCACACGTCATTCGTGTTGGGATCGATCAATCCCTGAACAGCCTGACTATCAATTTCCATAAAACTATACAGGTAGGCTGCTAAATATTTTGAAACTAATTTGACTGGCTGTTGTTGCTGCCTATGGCACCCAGTCAAATTAGTTTCAAAATATTCAACAACATGTTTATTAAATAGTAAAGACATACAATTCTTACAACATCACTTAGTCCGTCTTTAATTACGCGTTTGTGACCTACCTATCTACGTCATGCACGACGTCATTGATTATGACGTCACCATACACGACACGTAGTTGATGGATACACTGGAAAGTTACATTCCGAACTCATTCTTAGTTAGTACCGCACAGAATTATGCTACATAGAGGATCTTAAACGAGGTCCCATTTAATATCACTACTATCAACCGAGTCGAAAGTTATGACATTGCATGTGCTCGGGCCAGGAATGATGATCGTTTCCGTCGCTGTGACGCATCACTTGTTAAGAGTTCTGAGCAATGCGACAAAAAAATAATGGCAAACAAAACTTCTCTATCTCGGAATTGCAATTAATTCTAATCCAACGTTTAAAATATCTGCGTAAATCGTGCAAATTTGCAAATCATGCACAAAACCGTATTTCGTAACTAGGTACATATATGGTTTTAGATCCTCTATATATGTTATAGTAAGATATAATTGACCTTGCCACTTTATCCCTCCATTATGTGACGTCATTTATCCCCCCCCCCACCATCATGTGACGTCATAATCAACTACGTAACGTGTAGGATGACGTCATTATCAACGATGTCATGAATGACGTAGATAAGTAAGTCAGGAACGCATACATAAGGTGACGGACAGTGCATTGTTGTACGAATTGTACGTCTTTACTATTAAATAAACATGCTCAAAATACTCAACAGCCTACCTGTGTAGTTTTCTGGAAAGTGATAGTCAGAGAGTTCAGGGATTGATCGATCCCAACACGAGGGAGGTGTGGGTGGTGATTAGCGAGTGATGGGCGGGGCATAGCTAAAACGGGAAAAGCCTATTCCTCATATTGCTCGATATTATTTAAGCCGCTGATTGCAATATGTTAAAGAAATCATTCGTATTAATGTTAAATACAGATATAGAACTAAAAGCGATGCTGCGATAATTAATTTGAAAGAAATTACATATCTCTTGAAAAATCCTAATCCATCTTGTTGTCTATGTTTCCGAGTGGTCAGTAATTATTGTCTGAGTTGTCTAACTTATATCTGATTAGTTAATGCTGCTTAGCGAGGGTTTCCAATAAGAGCCATTTGTGTGTGGCTGTTTTTAGAAACTAATTAAGAAAGATCGATGGCCCCACCACTATTCAATCTAAGCCTCCCAAACGAGTTTCCATTTTACACAAAAAAACACGTCACTAGTTCGATAAAACTGCGGGGCAGATCGGACAATCCACAAGAGCAAGATGAATGCAAGGGACTATAGTCGCGGAAAGCTGCAGATCGGCTTAGACAAACATAGCACGCTCACACATGAATGAATCTTGGAAGGGAAACGTCTTCGAACTGGACTCTTTCCTCCAAAGTGGCTGACAATCATGGAACGGGAAGAGAACAAACTACGGAGGACATGCTGCAAAGCAACAGTACGTGACAGAAATAAAATAAAATGTTTCCCAAAAAAATTGCCTGGGCAGAAATACCAATTCAAGTATGTTCAAAATATTCAATATAACATTTTGTACATCGCGTTAAAACAAGTTGAGAGAGAGAGAGAGAGAGAGAGAGAGAGAGAGAGAAGGGGGGGGGGAGAGGGGAGAGAGAGAGAGAGAGCGGAAGGGACGGAGAGGGTGCGCGCGTGCGCGAGAGAGAGGGGGGGGAGGAGGGGGGGGAGGAGGAGGGTGTGGATGGGAAGGGAAGGAGGGATGGAGGGACGGGAGGGAGGGAGAGCGATTGCTTGAAACAGCATATATATTGGACCTAAAATAACTTAGAAATAAACATTGTTGTCGTGGATACAGCACCCCAGGTCACGATTATCAGTATCAAATCACTCTCATATGGAGTCTATTATTTCAGCCCATTGCAGGTAACATCTAACCACTGCATCGTCGTCTTCTAGCAGATCAGTTCTCACACCATATCCTAATATGCACAGTACAACCGGACGTATGTTAAAATGTTTCCGAAACAAAATAAAACTTACTGTTGAGTGCTTTGGACTTACTTTAATTGGAAGCCATTGCTGCCTCAGGCAGCAATGGTTTCCAATCAAACTAAGCCCAACTTATCAAACAGAACCTTTCTTACATCATGTTCAAAATTGTATTAACATGATTCTTTTATTTTTGTTTTGGAAACATGTTAATTAACCTATTTTTGAGCAGTACTGTAGTTGGTTTGAATATTTTCCCCATCAAAATCGATGTCATTATAATGGGATAACCCTTCAGCAAACATAGACGTCAATAGTTATTTATAGCCGCAGATATTGCCCAGCGAACAAGCGAATAATCGCATCTGATCCCGCTCCTTAGTATAATTACGCTGCGCATAGACAGGACGTTACGTCATTATCAAATTATTTCCGGCTTATTGTCGTCTGCCAAAGACACGCGTCTTAGCGCCAACGAGGACGGCTCTTGATCCTACAGAAGCTATCTGATCCTAACAAACGAGCTATTACGTCATAAACAGATTAAAGATAGCATCTCGCTGAACAATGGAAGGATCCGACTTGTCACTCCAGAATTTGACGTAGTTAATCAAAATACACGACTCGGTAGCTGAAGCCACAATCAAAATGCGTAGGTTCGAGACGAAAGGGTCAAAAGGTCTCGTAGATAGTGTCCGCATGGTATGTCGTTGGTGAATTTAGTTAACGTACGGTTGCTTATTTTGTAACTACTTTGCCTGTGAGCTTTCTAAATATTTCAACAACTTGCACGTGGCAGCAACAGCTCCCAGTCAAATTAGTTTCAAAATATTCAATAGAGTCAGAATGTTTATAAAATCGTAAATCCATCAAAGACATACAATTCACATTTCCAGAGTATCCATCGATGATTTGACGTCATATAACGTCACATTCGGCTAAGCGGCGTGTAGGATGACGTCAAAATCATTACGTCATAAATGATTCTATTAGGCCCGTCTTTAACTCTTAATAGTCCGACACGTTGTGCGCGAATTGTCTCTACTATTTAATAAACATGCTGGTGAATATTTTGAAACTAATTTGACGAGGTGTGGGTGAAGCTCACCTAGTGATGGGTGGGGCATAGCTAAAATGGAAAGGTCCATTAGTCCAATTCGTGACGTACTTTCGATTTTCGTGACGAAGATTAACGTCATCTTCGGCAGTGACGCCAACTTCCAGGCGACATTTTCGATTAATTACGTTCGATTCTTGAGTGACAAATCGGATCCACGTATTAGTCGAACAGTTCAGTTGAAAAACCGCTGAGAATTGCTAAATTGTAGAACTTTTGCTCGGAGCTATCGTCTGCTATTCTGACCTATCATATTAGCTCAGTCCATAAAATCTATATTATAAGCGTGCTATGAGGTGATTTCATTATTTTGATCGGATGAGTGTGTGTAGATATTGGGACTTGACCAAACAAATTAACTCAGAAAATCAATAGCCTGCAGCGCGTTCTTGAAGGAGGACTAGAGAAGTGTATAAGTTAACCGATAGCCGACCGAACATCTACTGCTGCAAACGATACCGGTCAACTGAATGTCTAAATAGATTTTAGCAGGACAAACATAGCATTAGCTAAATTAAATAATTTCCCCCAACTGTGCATCTCATTACAAGAATGGAGGAATCCGGCTTTAGCTATGCCCCGCCCATCTTTAGCTAAGTTCCACCCACACCTCGCTCGTGTTATGATTGATCAATCCCTGAACTCACTGACTATCAATTTCCAGAAAACTATACAGCTAAGCTATTGAATATTTTGAAACTAAGTTGACAGGGTACTGTTGTTGCCGATGGCAGAAAGAGCGCCCAGTAAAATTAGCTTCAAAATATTCAACAGTATGTTTATTAAATAGTAAAGCCATGCAATTCGTACGACAAAGCTGAGTAAATTATCAATTAAGCGTTCGTAACGAACCTAGCTACGTCATTCATGACGTAATTGATTACGACGTCATCCAACACGTCATGTAGTTGATTATGACGTCATATGATTAATAGATTAACTGGAATCCTCCTTTATATACACATATAACCGCTTTAATTGTCTCGCTCCTACAAGCCACCAGACAGTAATTTCAACGAGCTAAAACTCTTAACTTGATGCATATTTTGCTAAGCCATCAACAACTTTCAGTCAAATTGCTATAAAATAAGTTAGCAGGTTCAGAGATATAACCATTGGAATATGTCGCTGTCACACGCTCAGCTGCCAGACTATTGCATGATACTTTTTGTTTAAATTATCAAACCGTCAAATAAAGATATTCAGGCTTTGATAGCTAAATGTTGATTAGTTTCTGACGTCTATGAAGCCCGCCATTATTTACTTTTCAACCAATCAGAAAAAACCCTAAGCTGTCTGCCGGCGTATATACGCTAATCGACAGTTTTGCAATGTGGCGTAACAGAAATTACGCGGATAACATGTTGCATAGTTTGAAATTAATTTCACTGGAAGCTGTTGCTGTTCACGATAGTCAACATGACTGTTGTTACATAATCAAGAATTCGTTGTATCTGCACATACATGACATCACAAATTATCCTTTTCGGAGATAACATGATAGCGATCACGGTTCAACAATAAAGTGGTGCTAACCAGCAAATAATTGCAATACAGCTAAAGGTATGTGTTGAAACCTGATTGATATGAAATCTATATACTATGGTTTTCAAGTTTCAAGTTTTCTATATTCTCTCAGGGTTTTTCAGATCATCATCGTCGTCGTCGTCGTCGTCGTCGTCGTCGTCATAATCATTAATTACAAAGTTAATCTATGGCAGTAACAACCTTCAATTAAATTAATTTCAAAATATTCAACAGTTTTCTTGTAAGGTTGCCATGAAAACGAGATATGATGAATTCATCAATTTGTCAATTTGTTCGTTGAGTGTTTAATTAACATAATATATTCTAAAAAATCTTGAATCAAACTCAATTCGAATGCCTTATCCCGATCAAAAATTAATATAACGCGCCTATCTATTATATTGCTACACGATGACTGATTTGTTCCTTGTTTGATTGTAGATTTTATAGCCCGTCAGATCTGAGATTCGTGTGAAATTCTCACAGTATCTCATGGCATCTATTTAAAAATCAATGCAGGAATAATAACATGAATATTACCTATATACAAATAACGAGTTTAAATGGCCCTCGATGTTGCATATATTATATTATATATTAAAACCGACCTCTGTAGTGGTCTTGAGGAAGTCCATTTGCAGACCAAGAGAAGACTATTTTTGAAAACTTACCACTGGAATGACTGGCGCGATAACCGCGCCAGTCATTCCAGTAGTAAGTTTTCAAAAATAGTTTTCTCGTGGCTTGCAAATGGACATTCAAAAATTAAATATTTTAATTTTTTGAACAGATTTAGTCATTAAAGGGTTAAAATGCTATTTGAAATCTGTGGCTTGTCATATAATAATGGCTTCACCAAAATCCTGGCCAGTCATATTGGTTTAATGACTACGCACCAACTATCGGATGATGATGAGGTTTCTTGCGCTTCCGCAGTTCCCAATTCACCATTCTAGAGCGCTGATGGATAAAACTCACCCCAGAAATCTAGCAAAAATTAATTTAGAATTGTATGGGCGGAGGGGGTGGGATGACTACATTGTAGAATGCTTCCCCGGGGAGAAGCTGTAACCACACTAATACCGAGGTTTTCCAATTGAATTTATGCTGACGGTGATGGTGATGGGGGTGGGGGCGGGGTGGGGGTGAGCGAGACCGTTGTGGCGGGTTGTTGTTATTGATGATGATTGTATTTGGTCTTGGCTAACAAGTTAACGTAATCAATTCACGATATACTACAGCCTCGGCGTTTGAATTCTTGTCGGCACATGGCACGGATTCGCTGGCTAGTCGCACGCGCACAAGTGCATGATAGTGCGAGCACAAACACACATATATGAACGTACGCACGACCGCACGCACGCACACATGCACATACAGATTCAGCTACACACGCACGCACGAATGTTCACACGCACACTCGCACACTCGCACATACACTTTCACGCACACGCGTTCATGCATGCCTACGTCCACATGCACGTACGCACTCACACGCAAGAACTTACACTTTCTCTAGTAAGCACAACAGGTTGAGCAGACTTAATATGAAAGTCGAGAAATTTCAAAGTGCATTGGGCGCCCTTTTGATAGCCCAAATTGCTTTCGGGACCCAAATACAATGGTTATATAAGACCCTATAACATTTATATATCGGTTACAATAAATTATCTGTGATATAAGAAATATTCCTGTCAGTCAAGTATTTGACGTCATAATCAATTACGTCACAGGTAGGCTGAGGCCACAATCAAATACGTCATAATCGCTTAATAGTCCGTCAATGAGTACGAACTGGATGTTTTTACTATTTCTGTATTTCTGAAACTAATTGACTGGACGCTGTTGATGCCATAGACAGCAGCAGCAGCACCCAGTTAAATTAGTATCAAAATATTCAACAGCTTACCTGTATAGCTTTCTGGAAATTGAGATTCACGGAGTTCGATCGATTCCATCACCGACAAAGCTTGGGCGGGGCTTAACTAGAGATGGGCGGGGCATAGTTGAAACTAGATTTATCCATTACGCGACATTGTCTCAGAGAGGTTTGAATCTAGGTATAATCCAATAGTTTCCATTTGTTACCGTTATTCTATTTCTCAACGTCGTAACGACCGACACACGACATCATATGGCGTACAAATAATTCATATTGTACCTAAAGCACTCGGCATATATGAAAACGACAAAAAACCCTCAAATAATTACACCGATAAATAAACACCATTTGTTAATTATCAAAATCTAGCTCTAACATTTTCGACTGTACCCTCGATAACACAGTTTACGGGTCCGGTACTGGGCCAATATGTCCCGGTATTGGCCCAGTACCGGCCCAGCAACCTGCCGTATCAGGACTTCACGATGTCTGTTGCCAGCTAATGCAATAAATAAATTCCATTTAGTCGACGCGTAAAAACATAATCCCCAATAATGCAACGTAACAATTCTATCAGTCACTGTATTTAGTATAGCATGAAAGATAGCACGTATACCTACAATAAATAATCTCCATTTCGATGACATTTGATCCTCGGAATCTACACAACTTTTAGCAAGAACTTATCACCGGCTATACTTGTAACAACATCAATTCTAACTCCTCGATGTCATTTCTACCGGAGGGAACTTCCTTCCCTGATAATCCGTCACCTATAATTGGTATCGCAGACTTGCATGCTCTTCTGTAGTCCAGCGCTAGTGGCGACGGTGGTCATTAGTTAGCATTCTGCCTGTCGACCGCGGAGCGGTGCAGGATGAACCAAACCGCGCTGTAGCCATTCACAGCTTGCACGCACGCCGAGTATAGATCTTTCTCAAATATCGACGGAGTTTAAAGCAACCCTGTTGGCGACACGCACGGTTCATACCAGATCCTGCTTCTCTCTTTGAATCCACTCTCTAGCTAGGCAGAAAGGGTGTAGTTTTTGTTCTTGCATGGGCCTCAATACGGGCCCTAAAGGGAGAGTTTCATACATTCCAATAATTGGGTGTCGGCGGATAGAATAATGGTGTTTTATGCTAGCCACATATCCATAGTAAACAAAAGTAGAAAATGGTCATAGCGGACGTCAGAAAAGTGTTTATCATCGGTAGAATTGGAATGCCAATATTGATTTAAATCAATTGATCGATCGTCCGATAAATCCATCAATCCATTAAACAGCCAAATAAGTAACTAAGCATCTAACAAGCCAACCAACAAACCAGCCAACCAACCAATCATACAGGCTACAACCAGCCAACCAACCAATCAAACAAACAACAACCAACCAACCAACCAACCAACCAACCAACCAACCAACCAACCATCCAACCAACCAACCAACCAACCAACCAACCAACCAACCAACCAACCAATCAACCAACCAATCAACCAGCCATACATCCATCCATCCAACCAACCAACGATCAGACCAACCAACCAAACAACCAAACAACCAAACAAACAAACAAATTCCAAACAACAATTCAATCAATCAATCAATCAATCAATCAATCAATCAATCAATCAATCAATCAGGCAGGCGGTCGATCGATCGATCGATCAATCAATCGGTCGATTGATCAGAAGGACGGGTGTCAGTTAAATTATAATAATTTATATTGAAACAGTCAGTGAACCATGGATAGCTATACTAATAGGTATATAGGAACACAATGCCACTGTGGTCATTAGGTCAAAGGTGCCATCTTCTAACAGGCTCGGTGACATTATCTGGCTACGGCAAACGAGTTTCTGCAAATAACATAAACTGACATATTTTACTACAATGAGTGACCTAGACTCGAAGAGAGGTAGACGATATTCTTTAAAAAATTAAATTCTATAGTGAATTAATTAGAGAGTTATCAAATTTGGATACGATTGGCTGAAAATACTAGCACCAGCCATTGGGTCCAAATATGAGTAATTCGATACAAGAACAGTAGCCAAAAGTGTCAAAGGAAGACTAATAAGACAATCTTTCTTATATCTTGTAACCTTTGAAGTAAGCTATATCAATGGACTATTCCAGTTTTAGCTATGCTCGCCCATCTCTAATAGTCTGGTGGCAGAGAAATAACATTTTGCCTGATCAAAAATTCCCGGATAAGTTGTTTTCTTTGCTGATTATTTATCCTTGGGATGTATATAATAATATCCAGGTGGGTGTGGGATTGTCACCCTTAAGCAATTCGAGAAATCCAAGATGGCCACCGCGACACTAGAAAATCAGCGAAAACTGAAAAATTCTCATATCTCAAACACCAAAAACTGTAAAAACATGACTGAAGTATCGTTTCCCATGTTTTTAGACCTTCAGAATTCATTGGAAACACTATTTAATTGCTAACATATAGAGAAATCAAGGTTTACACCATAAAAATGGCGGCCGTTGTTGCGATATTAGACAGTAACGTTAATGCTGTTTTAGTGTTTCGTATTGCTGCAACAATGCTGAAAGTGCTACAAGATGACGGTCATCGGCAATATTAGAAGTGGTATTGACAAAGTATCTAAACATGTGTTGAAAGATTGCAAGGAAATTGTCTGTAACAAATCTACATATAACGTATATATTAAAGAGGAATATTCACACCAAAACAATTTAAAATAAATTCTGTGCTTTTAGAGGATTAAATTGTGTACCTATATGCAGTGAAACGAAACAAATCTTAACATGATGGTTTCATTCCGCATAAATTAATTTAGTTTTCTTAGTTGCGAATTCAACTCGTGTCTCTAATTCAGTTTCACAACTTTAAAAAAAATTTAATTTAAATGAAATGAAATCATAATATTTTAAGATTGATTTCGTTTCCCTACATCAAGGCCCATAATGTACATGTAAGCTTCTAAGAATATATAATTTTAACCATTTTATTTTGAAGTATTTTATTGTGAATATGCAACTTTAATAAACACTCATATGCAGATTCTGTGTCAAACACATTACAAATAATGCTAGCCATTGTGTCACCAGAATTATATAAATCCTTGCAAGCCTTATTGATTGGAAATATCGTGACGATTATGAAAACAACAATCAACACACCTTCAATTAGCAATAGGTGTGCTACTTAGGGACCCCACGGTGATAGTTAGCCACATGTATGACTATTAAGTTACGTGTAGTTATGAAGATCTCTTATGCTTAAAAAATCAGTGGCAGCAACGGTTGCTGTTGATATCGGAAACATAGATAGAGATAAATAGAGATATCAGCAATATAACCGCAACAAATTATCAACACATTTCGTTACTAAGGCAATTACACGACCAACTTATGAAGACAATATTCGCAAATAGGACACTGTCAGATGGCTCAGCACAGATGAAATGTCTCAGATGATAAACGCCGGGCAGGATGAAGACAGTACCTAGAACAGTGGTCAAAAGAACCCAAAGATGCCACATGTGCCTACCTCATCACTCCTGGTAGATTTCCAAACTTTCGAGATCGTGCCACAAAGGTGAGCTGAAGAAACTGATATTGTATTCGCCATAAATATTCTTTGCAATGATAAATGGATATAACACCAAGTTGTGTCGGGAACCAGGTCATTCTTTGAAACAAATAACCAAGGTTGGTTAATCTCCGCTAAAAGACCAGCTACCAGCAGACCAAGCAATCATGATGACAGCAATGATTCAGGGGAGTGTAAGACAAGTGTATGTAATCTTCACGGCTGACCAGTAATTATATCTCGTGACATTACGTGGTCCTCTGTGAGAACCTGGACACGTTCGCTGACATGCGTTTGAGATTGGCTGGCATGCACTTCTTACGTTTCACTCATGACTCAGACTGGTATAGTAGAAATTCTAAGTGCCCATTATAGCATGACCACAAGGCGACGGGCGGAATGTTTGATCAGACCTGTATTAACCATAATGAAATACATTCGAGTTGCGAGAGAAGGAGATGAGCATTCCACCTCGAAACTGTTATGGAAATGATGCTAAAGAGAGTGAATACCATGACATTATCATGTAAGTATGACAATGTGGTTGATGCGAACATATTCGACACACGTCATTTACGCGTACATGGGCTATTTGAGTCTAGAGTCCAATTCTCGTTGCCTTGGTACAGAGAACCTCTTGGCTCATGATGTAGCACTTTAGTCTGCATCTATAGTCGAAGCAAATGGACCTATGCGTGAAGCAAACCAAACTCCAAACTGAAGAATACACTCACAGTGGAATCATCTGCTTGCAGACAATGATATAGGCAACATTTCCAGATGGGCGTGCAGTCTAGCGTGTAGTGCCATAGCCAGCAACGGTACATCGTAGCACTATCTAGATAGGTTTGGTGGCTACTTTTGCCATCATATGAAGACAAGTAATGTCTACATTGTGTTTGACCGATACAATGAGGGGGGGTGCCAAGAGATCTATCAGAAATGGCCGACACAAGTGAGCCAGCAGAATCTACATGTTATGCAATACTACTTCTTGCCTTCACAGAAGATAACTCTGGCTGCAAACACAAACAAAGTACAACTGATTGACTTTATTTTCGTTGGTATTTTAAGGAATTTGATACTCTTACTGTGCAGCAGGTTGCAAGTGGGAGAGCTCGCACTTCGCTTGTAGTGGCAGATGGCACAGACGTAGTATTTCTAGACATGCCATGATAGTTTCCCCAGCTCAGGGTCGTGCGCTTATCCATATTAACTTAACTGTTGAAAAACACAGTGCTATTATTCCAGACTTATCAGCTACATATGGCCTCACTGGATACTGCGGCATCATACTTTGGTATTTA
>CM067362.1:60518415-60538415 GCA_034401795.1 Chaetoderma sp. LZ-2023a | reverse complement strand
GCCATTTGGGCCTACTACTACACGGTGTGCAAATAGTAATGACTTTGTTGAATTATATTATGTTATCAGCTTTTATGTAGTTATGCCATGGGTGTGGTATATGGTAATAGAGTATTTTAGCTTGCACTGTTTTGATATGATAAGTTTGTATTGTTATTCATATACTATTAATAAAGCCTGCTATTTCACTCGGTTTTTTATGGGGGGTTGCAAGCCTTTTTTAAAGGAGTTCCTCAGTGAAGTGTTTCCGACTGCGTCAGCGGCGGATTTTCAAAAAACCCAACAAAAGTAGTAGTTGTAGTAGTAGTACTAGTAGTAGTAGTAGTTGTTGTAGTAGTAGTAGTAGTAGTAGTAGTAGTAGTAGTAGTAGTAGTAGTAGTAGTAGTAGTAGTAGAAGCAGCAGCAGCAGCAGTAGTCCTCGTCGTAGTGGTAGTGGTTGCGCAAGCGGTAGTAGTAGTAGTAGTAGTAGTAGTAGTAGTAGTAGTAGTAGTAGTAGTAGGAGTAGTAGTAGTAGTCGTGAACGCACGCGTTTATTTGGCTCTGCAATTGCTGCCCGAATTTGCTAGTTTCTAGCACGATTTTGTAGATAAATTTTGTACATATATTTCGTGTTAGTATTTCCTTTCAAACTTTATGTTTAATTAGTAAATTCTTGTCTTGGTTGGAGCGGATTTTGTGTCTCCATTTTCTGAAGGCGTTCCTCTTAGCTGGCGGTTTCCGAAATTTAATAGTTCTCCTCTTACTGTGGTCAATGCAACGCATCCGCTCATTCAATAAGCATCTTGAGGTGAGAGAACATTTTCTAAACTTCTCAATGATCAGGTCCGCAGATTACTTTTATTCATCATATAGGCCTGGTTCCATAGACAACGCGTTATATCACGCAAATAAGCTGTACATAAACAGTCGTGGATCATCAGTTCTTGTTAAGTGTCTGAATGACTATGTTCCAATCGTCAGGTCGCCGTCGTGTAAATTTTGCGGGGAACCCAACCACAGGTATACCAAGTGTCGGCATGGTCAGCCTGTCCATTGCTGGGGTTGTAGGGGATCCGGTCACACATTAAACTCGTGTCCAGTATGTTAGGAACGTGGCCAAGAAGTAGAGCCAAACAAACATTTTAAATACAATATAAGCAAAACTAAGTGTTTTTTACAGTTTGGATGCAATTACTAACGGGACTATGACTAATGACATTGATATGAATGTAAAACTGTCTGGTCTTCCCGCAGTAAACTCCTCGAGTAAACGTGATGTCAATTCAGTATGTATGGTATGTAGTGATGAGTCCAAACATTGTATTGAGTATCATAATTATTCTAATCTGTTGCTCAGTAATAGATACCAACTACTCAGTAACAATACGAGTAATAGTGGTATCTTGCCAAAATGCGACATACGCGCTAATAATATACTATATGATGAAGACAACGACGATGATGACGATCATGACAACTATGAAGATGATGACGATCATGACAATGATGACGATCTTGACAATGATGACGATGGTGATGATGGCGTAATTGACGGTGCTGCTGCTGCTGCTGCTGTTGATGATGTTGATGATGATGATGATGATGATGATGATGTTAGTGGCGGTGGTGATGATGGTGTTGGTGGTGGTAGTAGCGGTGGTGGTGGTGATGGCGGCGGTGGTTATTGCTAGGGTGGTGTTGGTGGTGGTGGTCGCGGGGGCGGCGGTCGTACTATTAATAATAATAATAATAATCATAATAATAATAATAATAATAATAATAATAATAATAATAATAAATCCATTGATCTGCCGTCTTTCAATATTAATTCTAAAGGAATTAGGATTGGTCATTTAAATGTACAGCACCTGGTGCCTAAGATTGACCAGTTAAAACTGATTATGGAGAAGTGTGAAAAAGAAATTGAAGTTTTCTGTACGACTGAAACATTTCTCTCATCAACAATCCCAAATAACTCCATTGAAATTGAAGGCTATGTTAATGAAAGAAAGGACAGAAAAGAACGGGACGGTGGTGGAATTGTACTAAATATAGCTGATAACTATTCATATTGTAGATATCGGATTGTCTTATGGGAAGTCATGACCCCGGTAGACGTCTTATATTTGCAAGTAAGACCTCAGTGAAATTCTCATATTTGAAAATACCAGGGAATAGTAGCAGTAGCAATTAGAGACGTAGTAGTAGGATGCACTGGTTGACTTTGACCAGTGCTAGTAGGATACAGTTTCGCGGAAATAGGATGAGTTTCGCAGAAATGGAACAGGAACCAGATTGAAACTGTAGTGGTATATTCATCATGATAAGTTAGAAATTAGAATAGATTGGAATAAGACCGACGGTTCTGAATTGATGGTGTCTGTCAATAGTTGAAGATAAAAGTTGTTGCTGTGGGATCGGCATACACTTTTATGAAATTCAGCAGTCATTTAGGCCGTTAGTTTAGTAAATAATAGAGTGATTAGAATAGATACGAATTGATGGGAATCGAGAGAATTATAGGAAACAGACTGACATGTAGTTGTTGACGGTCGGCATTCCGACTCCCTTAAGCAAGTACAACAACACCAGCTGGCAATGAGATCATACAGCTCATGTGCTTATTAACGTTCGTTTCCTACAGGCTTATCCACAATAGGCAAGGGACAGGACAGAGGCATTGTAGCGTCCTGTAGGAATTAATAACACAATCGAAATTTGTATATCAACTATATGTCTATCAAAGGGAGGCATGCAACAACAACACATTCCGTAATGTTGTTAGTTAGCTGACAGATCGCATCAAATCAGAACCAGCCAACACCACTTTGACCCTGTTTTAAGTTATCTCCATAGAAGAGAAGCCCAGAGTTTGATTAGTCGAGATGACGTCATAATCAATGAGCATCGAGTCAAACTCTGTGGCAGAGAAACAAAAAGAACTAAGTTTCAGAGTGAAATCGAGAAATAGGCGAACAGGGATTGGTCAGAACGACCAACAGGCATAGGTACGAACATCTAGGAAGAGATAAGCAGATGTTGATTGGGGGACAAGAGTGTGTGGACCAATCAAGCTGTGGTTATGTCTACCTAGAAGGATGAAAGAAACAGGAACTATGTATTACGATATATATAGATCTATATATCGTAATATGTATAGAAGTTAGTAAAATGTAAATGGTATATAAGAGGCACTTCGTCTCTTAAATCTTTTATCTTCACCATCAGTGATTCCGTAGCAGTCTTGCTTCGTGAATAAGCTAGATAGTCGAATAGCATATCAATTTAGGTTGGGAGTAATTCGTCTCAGTTAGAAATAGGATTTGATAGAGTAGAGTTAGAAAAGTAATTAAAGTAACTCATTTCATAAATTGTAGAAAGTATCATTTTATATTACGACAGTAAAAGTCGTCTTTGTTATAATCAGTAGTAGTGTAGCGAATAAAGCATATAGTATTTAATCAAGTATAGATCCGAGTTGAGTTCGTGTAATATACTCCAGAAGCAAGGAACACACTCCTTGCCTTACCTGAGCATCTTCAAAAGTCAGATAGGCCCCGATTACTAATCAAAAATATCTTCACCACCATCAGAAGAGGCGAGCCTAGTAATCGCATCGCCGGTACTCGGAGGAGATAGGTTGTCGCAGCAACCTATCATCATAAGTCTTCTCCGGTTAGCGGTGATAGTTAGTTAGTGACGTTTCGAGTAAGAAGATAGAACCGAAAATCTTCAATATGTAAGGAAACTAAATTTTGAGACTGATGATCTGGAAACTCTATGGATTGAAACTAGACCCTTTAAGACCAAGCATTTCCTATTGGGCTGTGTCTATAGACCCCCTGATTCACCCGCTACCTGGATTGATGAATTTGAAGCTATGTTAGAAAAGGTATAATCCGAAAATCAGATATTATACTTGTAGGAGATTTTAATTTCGACCTTATTAAAGCAGATACTCATAAATGGCAGTCTTTAATTGAACTTTTTCATTTAGAGCAACTTATACGTAATCCAATCAGAGTTACTGAGAAAACATCAAAACTGATTGACCATGTGTATGTCACAGATAAAGACAAAATTCAATTGTCACATGTCGGCTCTTTGGCACTAAGTGACCATTATCCAATATTCGCTGTACGCAAATGTAAACCATTCAAAACTCAAAATTCGCACCAACTTATTAAATACAGGAGCATCAAAAGCTTTAATGAAGCTAAGTTTCTTAGTGACCTGTCTGTATGTGATTAGCGTTCTATAGGTTATTTGGGTGGTCCTGATCAAGCGCTTGATCAATGGTATGCAAAATTCATCAACATTATAAATAAACACGCTCCTGTCATTGAACGCAGAGTTAAACGTGTGTGTCAACCGGGATGGATGAACAGAGAAAATTTAAAAACAATGAAAGAAAGGGATTATCATAAAAACGTAGGAAACATGTTGAATTTTAAAATGTTAAAGCAGAGTTGCGTATTTGATTAAAGCATCTAAACGAGATTATTTTGCAAATAAATTAGAAGCAGGAAAAAATAATCCGGCTAATATATGGAAAATTCTAAAAGACATAAATCCCAAGGCAAACACATTACCTTCAATAATCTGTGATGATAATGGAAGTGAAATTCAAAACCCACAAATGCAATCTGAACATTTTAATATATGTTTCAGTACAATCGCGTCAAAACTGACACACTCCATGATAAAATAAAGGCCAATGGCATTTGATAAGCTATCAGATCATGTTTTTAATAAAGTTCCAGAAAATATAGAGTTTCGAATTCCATATATAACCGTTGAATATGTGTCCAGAGGACTTAGCAACTTAAAAACAAATAAGTCATCTGGTTATGATGAATTGAACGCACACTTCCTCAAAGCAG
The DNA here is from genome assembly GCA_034401795.1 of Chaetoderma sp. LZ-2023a. Taxonomy (NCBI): domain Eukaryota; kingdom Metazoa; phylum Mollusca; class Caudofoveata; order Chaetodermatida; family Chaetodermatidae; genus Chaetoderma; species Chaetoderma sp. LZ-2023a. Next base: position 60,533,553 of record CM067362.1, on the reverse strand, counting down.
TAGCATCAATAATTGCACCCTCAATTACACTTATTATAAACATAAGCATAGCTACGGGAGAATTCCCCAAAATGTGGAAATGTGCAAAAGTAAGGCCTCTACAAAAATCTGATTCAAAACCAATGTTAGCAATTATAGGCCTATCTCTATATTACCCATTATCTCTAAGGTTATTGAACATATTTATAAATTTATAACCAAGTATAATTTATTAGTGGAGTCGCAATCAGGCTTCAGACCTAACCATTCATGTGCAACTGCTTTGTTAAATCTAGTAGAAAGATGGCGCTTTTCGATAGATAATGGCGACCTTATTGGTTCTATTATGATTGACTTTAAAAAGGCCTTTAATCTTGTCAATCATGACATCCTATTACAAAAATTAAGTGTTTACAAATTCAGCTATAATACATTAAAGTGGTTTTCTTCATATTTAAATGGCAGACAACAATACGTTTCAATTTCTGGAAAGAATTCTAAACCACTGCCGATCGATATAGGAGTACCACAAGGTTCAGTTTTGGGGCCACTTTTGTTCATTTTATATGTTAATGATTTACCCATGTGTGGCAACAATCTTATGGATATGTATGCGGATGATACAACTATGCATGCTTCTAGCGCAAATGTCGCTGAAATTCAAGAAAATCTAATTAACGGTATGAAGTCGGTAGAAGAATGGTGTGTAAATAATAAAATGTTGTTAAATACGGACAAAACTTAGTTTATGATGTTAGGAACTAAGCATAAATTGAAACAAGTAAATAATAATGTTATGATCCCTACAAATCGTGGAAGCTTAAATGTTGTGGAATCTGACAAACTTTTAGGAGTATACATAGACAATACGCTTGCATGGAAAGAACATATAGGCAAACTTTGTAAAAAGATTTCGTCCTTGATTTATATTCTACGCAAAAATAAACATTATCTTAGCATTGAGCAACGAAATCTTTTCCATAAGTCGTATATCCTTTCACACATTAATTATTGTAGTCTTGTATTTTGCCCGTCTTCACCTACATTATTGGATAGTTTAGAAAAACTACAAAAACGGGCTGCTAGGGTGATATTAGACATGCCTTACAGGACACCATCTGCACAACTATATGAAACATTAAACTGGACACATTTAACTAAAAGAATGCAAATTAAAATAGGTATTATGACATATAAATCTAGAAATGGTCTGGCCCCTGGTTACATGAAAGACATGTTCACTTCCGTTGGGGTGGCGCACACTAGACATTTACGTTCCAAAACACGCAATCACCTACAACTTCCGAGGATTAAAACGGAATATGGCAGAAAAAGCTTCAAATACACTGCAGCGCAACTGTGGAATTCTCTGCCTGAAACGATTACTCAGTCTTCTACTCTGCTGACAATCAAATCAAATATACATGAATATATTACTAAATTATAGTGATATATGGGCAATGTGATTTCACCTTTTTACTTGTGTTCTAATATTGCATTCTTTGTTTATTTCAAAATAGCTATGTGTGTGTGTGTGTGTGTGTGCGCGCGCGCGCGCGTGCGTGCGTGCGTGCGTGCGTGCGTGCGTGCGTGCGTGCGTGCGTGCGTGCGTGCGTGCGTGCGTGCGTGTGTACGACCTTGCGCGTATGTATGGGTGAACGGTGAATCGAACATTGACATTCGACGAGGTAATTATTCTGCAATACTGTTTTAGTAATATCTATAGAAAATGAACAAATATGTTAATTATCTAATTTAACAGTCATATTACTTGTGTTATAATATTGTACATTTTGTATATTTGTAAATAGTTATATATGTATATATATATGTGCGTGTGTGTGCGTGTGCATGTGCGTGTGCGTGTGCGTGCGCGTGCGTGCGTGCGTGCGTGCGTGCGTGCGTGCGTGCGTGCGTGCGTGCGTGTGTGTGAGGGCTCGGGAAGATCAGTTTACTGACGATGTATACCCTCCTTAAATAAAGGTTATTGTTATTATTATTATTATTATTATTATTATTATTATTATTATTATTATTATTATTATTATTATTACTATTATTATTAATAGATTTCTCCCCGCGCCAGTATGCTATTTCTATAGTTCGTTGGCTAGCTCATTATATGTGGCACGATCGCTTGAGTGAGTAGATTTAATTCCTTTGTCATCTGTAAGCGCAAGCCTAGTACTTTGATTAAAAAAATCTTTATAGTCAGTTGGCTGTCCCCGGTCAACTCGAACAGACTAACAAAAATATGACTGTAATATGTTAGTATACATTAGGAAACCACTTTAATCGGTTAGGTGTTAGTGAACCACTTAATAAGTGGTTCAAACTAACAAATATACGACTGTACTCTCTATTCGTATATTTGTTGGTAGACATCAGGGTTTCAAAAGGGAATACCATTTATTTAGTGTTTAGGTCTTTCCCTGACGTCTTGGTATTATATATTTGTTTTATACCATTATATATTGTAGTAGTATGGTTTTCCTCTTTTTAAAAAAAACAACACCATGACAACCTCCTACAATCGTACCCTATGTCTTAAAATCACGACAAAGGCTTGGGGTGTTTCGGCAATTGAGGTGTGCCATGGGTTGAAGGACGTAGTTGGGGCAGGCCCACAGGTCCTTCAAGGTCTCATTAACGTTTCCAAATCTGTATGGAATGTCACTGTGGTTAATGAAAGTGTGAAGGAAAAGTTGCTCGACGAGGTCGTTGTCGTGAAGGGAGAGGTGTGTAATGTGGAGGAAATAGAATCTGATCGTCTATTAGTTAAAATGAAGGTTCCATTAAAGATCCCAGATGAACGGGTTATCAATGAATTGATCAAGTATGGCAAAGTGGAAAAAGTAGAACACGAAACCTATCCATTTGATTGAACGTTAGAAAATGACATCAAAAGAGTTTGGTTCGAAAAGGTAGAACAACCGCTCCCAAGTAAGATCACGTTAGATGGTCGATTTATCTTGCCATTATGGTACAGGGGGCAAACCAAAGAGTGTAGAGTCTGCCTAAGCTCAGAACATCTTGCAACAGATTGCCCTAGCAAAAACAAATGTCTAGTTTGTGGGTCATCTGATCATGTTTAGTGGCGATGCCCGCAGAACAAATCTGTCAAAAAGGGTGCTGATAAAAGTGCAGAGCAAGTTGCTTCTAAAGAAAATGTCATAGAACCGGTAGTTGCTGAGATTGTAGCTGAAGTCCATGTTAATGAGAAGCATGTTTCTAAAGAAAATGTCATAGAACTGGTAGTTGCTGAAATTGTAGCTGAAGTCCATGTTAATGAGAAGCATGGTGAAAAAACTAAGAATCCAATCGCTGTAGTCACAGGTGATGAAATAGAGGTTCTAGGTGAGGGGCTAAGTCTTACTCCAGTAACAAGTCAATCCAAGTCTGATGTCAGAGAGGTTCATTTCAGACAAGTTGAAGATGATGATCAATACCCTCTGGAAGAAAGTTTAATTTAGGACAAGTAAAATTCAGGTCACAAAATACTGAAACTAACTCTGATTTGCCACTGAGTACACTCAATCTAGACGATTAAAATAATAGAGAAACTAATTGGTGTCTCGGATCGATTGAGTGGAACAAAGCGATAGAAAGATGGAGACAGTTCTGAATCAGAAATAGAGGAAAGTGATAGAGAAGACGATAAAATGTCAGTGGCTGAATCCGATATATCCATTCAAACACAGAGTTCTAAATCACCCGATGAGATGGTCATGTACAGGTCAGAGTCAGGAGATGTGTTAGTTCCATATGTGACGGCAAAAGGGGTTAAATACAGGCATCTGCATCATGATTCAGTTATATTAAAATATAAGCATTTGGAAAAACTTGAACAAGTAGTATAGAGTTTGGGAGTAAAATACGTAAATGGTCTAAGAGAGGGTCGAAAAAAACACAAAATCTAGTTAGCTTAATAATGGCGGTTGTACTCATCATTTTATTACTTTTTATGCTAATTTGTACACTCAATTGTAGAGGCTTAAATAGTGACATAAAGCAGCGGCACTTACTAGAGACTCTACAAAATGAGCAGATTGACATTGCTTTGATACAGGAAACAACGATTCAGAAGTCAGAATTATAAGATAATTTAGAAAAGATTTCTGGATCCAGAATATTCTATTCGTTATCTCAAGATAATAGTGCTGGTGTAGCAATTCTTATACCCCCTCGTTATATATAATCTCTTCAGTATCAGATGCAAATGGTCGCTGGGTGAGAGTCACAATAGATATACAACAAACACGTGTCACGTTGCTGTGTATATATGCACCTCCATCTCATCAACTACGTCGTGATTTTTTTAATGAGATGTCTACAACAACACAAGATAACATCACTGAGAACTTAGTAATGGGTGGTGACTTTAATTGTGGCGTAGATAAAGAAAATGACAGGAATGCGACTTCAACTTATACTGATACATCGCATAGAATCTTAAAACAAATATGTGGTAATGAAAATTTAGTTGACACCTATAGAATATCAAAACCTCACGGTAAAGATCTCACATGTTTTTCGGCAGATGGTAAAGTTGGCTCAAGGATCGACAGAATTTATGTGAATAGTTTGTTGACAGGGTACTGGAGAGATGTTAATATTAAGCCAGTTGCATTCTCAGATCACAGCATGGTTTGTGTAACCTTTGTCAATGTTGACTGGGTAACAAAAGGGGTCGGATATTGGAAAATAAACACAACACTTTTGGGAGAAGAATTTTATAAGAATAATATAGAGAGTTGGTGGCAGCATTGGAGTAATAGGAAAGCATCATATAAGAGCACATTGCAATGGTGGGAGGATGCAAAACTGGATTTAAAGTATGTTTCCCAAAAGTATGCTATTACAAAAGCACGGGAAATACGCAAATGCAAGAAATCACTTCATCGATCACTGATGAAAATTAATGCTAAAATAAATAATGGTGAAGATAATTATTATGAATTACTGGTTAAAATTAAAAGTAAAATAAGAGATATAGAACAATATGAGTTTGAGGGTGCAAAAATTAGAGCAGGAGCCCAGATGCATGCAGAAGGGGAAAAGCCAACCCGATATTTTTGCACATCAGAAAAAGCACGGGAAATAGATAAGGTGATGTGCTCATTAAGCATGCCGGATGGTTCAACCGTCTTTACCAACAATGAAATGAGTACTATTGTATGCAATAACTATGAGTCATTGTACAAGTCAGAGGGAATTGATGAAGAAGCAAAATTAGATTTGCTAGCAAATATAGACAAAAAAGTGTCAGACGCAGGCAGTGAATTCTGTGATCAACCCTTATCATTAGAAGATTTAACTAAATCCCTTAAAAGTATGAAACTATAAAAATTACATGGGTGTGATGGCCTTCCAGGTGAATTTTACCAAACCTTTTGCCACCTTGTAGGTCCAATAATGGAAGAGTTAGCCACTGAAATTTTTAAGAAAGGCCATTTATCACCAACTATCTCTAGGGCATACGTAAGGCTAATATATAAACGAGGTGACAAACGTCTAATTCAGAATTACATACCAATTTCTCTACTATGTATAGACTATAAAATAATATCCAGAGCACTAACATTGAAACATGGTAGTGTTTTAGGAGAAATTATTGGAACAGAGCAGCTATGCTATAATTTTAACCAACACCATGTTAATAAGAGACCTTATACAATTGGTTGAGAAGGATAGCATTCACAATATGCCGATGACACAACTGTGTTTGCTAGTTCAAATAATTTTACAATTTTAAACCAAGTACTGGAAACGTTCCAAAATGCGTCTGGTTTGAAAATCAATAAAGGAAAATCCAAAGGATTATTTTTGGAGCCATGGAAAGAGCGGAATGACCAGTCACTTGAAATCAATTGGTCTAATGATACCATTACGATTTTAGGCATCTATTTTAGCAGGAAACCGAATACAACACAGAATTGAAATGAACGCGTATCTAAGCTTAAGAGAATATTAGCAAATTGGAAGCGTCGTCGTCTTTCAATTTTTGGTAGAGTGTTTGTTGTCAACAACTTGGTATTATCTGGGCTATGGTATACAGCATCTGTTGTACAAGTAGTAGTAGTAGTAGTAGTAGTAGTAGTAGTAGTAGTAGTAGTAGTAGTAGTAGTAGTAGTAGTAGTAGTAGTAGTAGTAGTACTACTACTACTACTACTACTACTACTACTACTACTACTACTACTACTACTACTACTACTAGTAATAGTAGTCGTAGTAGTAGTCGTCGTCGTCGTCGTCGTCGCCGTCGTCGCCGTCGTCTTCGTCGCAGTTGTGGTAGTAGTGGTAGTGGTAGCGGTAGCGGTAGCGGTAGCGGTAGCAGTAGCAGCAGTAATAAAGGAAGATAGATTCAATTGATGTACTTGAGGGCGGTTTGACGCCTACAGAAATGACTGGTGAACTGGGAATTATGTCTGATAATGAGAGCTTGGAAGCAGGTCAAATCCCAATCCACTGGCAGTAAGAGAAACATACTAGTGGGCACGATTGTTGTATCTACCTTTTCAGAGGTGATACGGGTTGGCGACTGAAGCGACAGGTGAACCAAACTAGTTCAGATTCTGAAAATGGTAAGGATGCTAGGATTCTACACATGGCATGTTATTTGATTTTCATGCTAGCGTATCTATTGCCGAGTTTGATATACATGTAAGTACCCAGGCTTCTCCAAAATAGAACTTTCCCCTTTATCAGTCATAATCAACTACGCGGCCTGTAGAATGACATCATAATAAATCCCGTCATGACTCATGTCGATAAGCACGTCACGAACGCATATTTGAAGACGGACTATGTGTTGTTGTAAGAATTGTATGCCTTTACTATTTTATAACTATTCTGTTGAATATGTTGCCACTAATTTGACCGGACGCTGTTGCTGCCATAGGCAGCAACAGCACCAAGTCCGATTCGTTACAAAATATTCAACAACTTACCTGTATAGTTTTCAGGAAATTGATAGTTAGGGCATTCGGGGATTGATCAATCCCAACAGAGCGAAGTGTGGGTGGAGCTTAGGTAGAAATGAGCGTGTCATAGCTAAAAATGGAACGGTCCATTATGAGATAGTCATGTATCGCGCTGAGAATGGACACGTACTAGTTGCCTATGTAACTCAAAACTAGGGTGTGATATCGTTATCTGGGCACTAATTCCGAGATAGTTGAATCACAGTTATCTAAATAACAGTATCTAACAACAATTGAATTAAAGAGACATTTTCTGACAGATTTAACTGAATTTTTGAATATTTTGATAATATAATGATCTTCATGCATTGATAGTGTAGACAATTTAGTAAACAGGAATTCCAGATCAGTCACCCATATTTGTTATTATTTGCTATTTTCTGTAAACATTAGTGAGCGCTACAGTTTCTTCACATGGCAAATTAAAAATTATTTTAAATAAGAAACATGCCCAATCTTAAATATGTGTAGACAGTTTGAGAATTTCAGACGAAATATTGGCGCCACACGTTCTACAATCCTCATGGACCTCCAAAAATTCCGCGCCGACAGGATGCAAAGCGCAGAAAATTATAGGGACACTTCAAAGGAATCAGCTACTGACGTAACCACAAACCTATCAGTTATAGCACCCATACTTTGTGTCAATGAATCACGACGGCAATCATAGGCAAATACTTTGTTGTTCTCCGTGAAACGGTGGCGAATTCTGCTGTCAATTTCCTTTAGGCTTTTAAAAAATTTGCAATTTCTAATTTGCATCTTCTTGGTATTGAGTGGTCGTGTATATTTGGTTTGATGATCAAATACTCGTATTGGCCCACTAGACGCAGGCTGTTCTCGTAACTCCGTATTAAATATCAGCATTGTATCATTAAATACATAAGAATTCAACGATACTCTAGGCAAATGGGGAAAGAACTAAGAAACTAAAGATGGCGGTCTTAAATACCATCTTCCTGCAAATGTCACGGAGTACACTAAATTGCAGACGGTTAAATGACAAAATACAGCAGCATGTTATATTAGAAGAATTGAAAAACAGAACTATTGACATTGTTTTACCACAGGAGACAAAGCTGCAATGCGTTGAAGCTGTCAAAAGGTTCATATATTTAACAAATGGTTATCAGTTTTACTCAATTATCCCTGCAGTTTGACGGATCTGAAGTGGTATATACCGGAATATAAGACATTCATATTTCTAGAATTGCAATATTGCTTACATCTATGAATTTCTGAAGATGCTGGACTAAGATATGGCTGATTCGGTTCTGGTGGAGGTGTCGTCAGAGTCTTGTATACTGGAGTTCAAAGTAGCTGATCACATTAAGATAGGCGAAAAATATTCTAGAGCTTTTCCTGTGAATATACTGATATTACAAGCCCTCTGACAGCTGTTTCTACTCAAGATATTGACATACTTAGCACAATACAACAACGATTTGAAGCTGCATCTCTATTCAGATGTGAATATTTGCAACATTCAGGCAATTCGATGTATTTCGTGACTCAGCAGCCCCTTCACCTTAAAAAACAGATTGTTATTACAAAAGATATCGCGACTTCAGATAATTGAGAAGTCACTACACAGAGCTAGGCAGCTGGGACAAGAAAAATACCCTGCAGGGACATAAATGAATAAATCTAGATAAAATTCACTTGATGGAAATACTAAGCTAAGCGGCGTGTAGGATGACGTCATAATCATTACGTCATAACTGATTCTATTCGGCCCGTCTTTAACTCTTAATAGTCTGACGCGTTGCAAGAATTGTATGTCTCTACTATTTAATAAACATGTTGTTGACTATTTTGAAACTAATTTGACTGGGCGCTGTTGAGGCATAGGCAGCAACAGCACCCAGCCAAGTTAGTTTCAAAATATTCAACAGCTTACCTGTATAGTTTTCTGGAAATTGATAGTCAGGGAGTTGAGAGATCGATCGATCCCAACACGAGCGAGGTGTGGGTGGAGCTTAGCTAGAGATGGGCGGGGAATACCTAAAATGGAAAGGTCAATTATCAATCAGCTAGTGATATTGCAAAAAGTAAGGTTAAAATGTAAGCCATAAGTGCAGATAGCTGAGAGAGGATATATTTGTTATTTTTAGATATTAGTTGCCGAACCTTTAAGATGACCTACATGGATATGCATATCAATGGACATTTCTAGTTTTAGCTATGCCCTGCCCATCTCTAGCTAAGCTCCACCCACACCTCGCTCGTGTCGGCTCAATCGATCTCTGAACTCTCTGAATCTCAATTTCCAGAAAACTATACAGGTTAGCTCTTGCATATTTTGAAACATGTTTATTAAATAGCAAAGACATACAATTCGTGCAACGTGTCACACCATTAGGCGGTAAAACGGACTAAATCGAGTCTTTCATGTTGTAGCTGATTATGACATCATCCTACACGTCAAGTATGTATGTATGTCGGATTTATATAGCGCCAATTCCAAACTGAATTGCTCAAAAGCGCTTTACAAAATTTAGAATGCTCTTTGGAAAAGATATGTTTTTAGTAGTGATTTAAATGAGTCAATTTTAGAGCAGTTTCTAATTTCAGGTGGAAGAGAATTCCAGAATCGCGGACCGGCTCGAGAAAATGCACGATCACCAGTAGTTAAGTTTGATTTTGGTATGGTACATAGTAATTGTGTGCTAGACCTAAGAGACCTTGGTGCTTCTCTTTGCTGGATTAAGGATTTTAAGTACGGTGGGGCCAGATCATTTAGGCACTTGAACACCAACAAAGCCACCTTGTACCATATACGTTGTCTTATAGGCAACCAGTGCAGCTCCAATAGGACAGGTGTGATGTGATCGAATCTTTTGGTGTGTGTAATCAGTCTAGCTGCTGTATTCTGCGCTATCTGTAAACGATCTAATTGGCTAGATGGTATGCCTATTAACAGAGAGTTACAGTAGTCCAGGCGTGACGTGATGGTAGCATGTACGAGAGCTTTGACCGCGTTTTCATCCAGGAAGCTGCAAATTTTGCTAATGTTCCGAATGTTCATGAATATGGAACGGCAGACAGTGGTAACATGAGCTTCCATCGATAGGGAATTGTCAAATGTTACGCCTATGTTACGGGCACTTGCACTGAAAGATACGTCAGCCTCCCCAATGTGCAAACTGGTGATGTCAACCTTATGTCTTAGGTGCGGTGAGGTTATTAACAGAATTTCAGTTTTCTTGTCATTCAACTGCAATAAGTTGCTTAACATCCATAGTTTAATGTCACGAACACAGTCTTCAACACGCTCACGTAGTTGATTATGACGTCGTATGATGGATGGATAAACTGGAAAAGTCCATTAGATTAACATTACAATATCTCAAGAAGCGAGGCTAATATGAAAACATAGACACCTACAGATGAATTGGTATGCGTGCAAAAATTAGTTAGATTCTTATTTACATAGATGAAACATCGCCGGCATTATCCGATGCAGCGTCAGTGGGAGTTTTCATTCAAAAGTGGCTACTTTATATATTTATCCTATCATCTCGTTCATTTATCTCAAGACCAGAACTAAATATCAGAATCTGTGTCATCAGGCAAACCAGACAAAGGCCGTAAGCTTACTATCAACTAATCTTCGCCATTTCCACAAATACAGTTTATATATGCATAATAACGCTGAAGAAACCACAATGGACTTTTCCAGTTTAACCATCCACCATCTGACCTCGTATGACGTCATAGTCAACTGAGTGACATGTAGGATGCCGTCATAATTAATTAGTGCATGACTGACTCGACTTAGTCTGTTTTTAACGCTTAATAGTCCGACACGTACGAATTTTATGGCTTTAATATTTAATAAACGTGTTGAATATTCTGAAACTAATTTGACTGGGCGCTGTTGCTGCGATAGGTAGCAACAGCACTCAGTCAAATTAGATTCAAAATATTTAACACCGTACCTGCATAATTTTCAGGAAATTAATAGTCAGGGAGTTCCGGGATCGATCGATCCAAACACGACCGAGCTATGGGCGGAGATTAGGTAGAGATGGCCGCGGCATAGCTAAAACTGGAAAGGTCCAGTCACAGGATTTTTCGATAGCGTTGTATGATATACGTCCAATTCAGGATTAGAAATTCGTAAAAAGTATACCATTTTAAATTAAAAAATATTTCTACATCTAATTTGATTTTAGAGGGTGAAATATTATTTTGTAACAGCTACGTTGTGCTAATTCATTTTACACCAACTGGTATATAGGGTCTGACATTCGCCTTTAAATTATCGCTATCTTGTCGCCCCAAAATCCATTTAACAGATTTAATATAAAGGTACATATTCACAGCAAAATGCTTGAAAATAAAATTATCAAAATTGTATACATTTAGAGGGTTAAATTGTGGACTTAGATGTAATGAAACGAAATAAATCTTAACATATGATTATTTCACTACCTATGAATTAATATAATTTGTTGTGAAATTGAATTAGAGATACGAGTTCGGAATGAAATCGTCATATTGTTAAGATTTATTTCACTTCATTACATTGAGATACACAAATTAAACCTCTAAAAGTCCATAATTTAAACAATTTTATTTTCATGCATTTTGCTGTGAATATGTACCTTTAAACAACCATCTAGTTTTAGTGATCACTTGCAAATGGCCCACAAATTTACAAACAGTACAGGTTTATGTAGAGTTGTCAAAATAGCTGATATATGTGCTCTGACGTCTATATATTTCGTGCAAATCAAGTAAATATGGGTAATTCACCTTTCCAGAGTATCCATCGAAGACTTGATGTCATATATCGCCATACCAACTAAACGGGGTATAGGATGACGCCACAATAATTCCATCATAAATGATTCTATTAGGCCCGTCTTTAACTCTTAATAGTCCGACACGTTGCAAGAATTGTATGTTTCTACTATTTACTAAACATGCTGTTGAATATTTTGAAAATTAATTTGACTGGGCGCTGTTGCCATTTCAAAATATTCAACAACTTACCTGTATAGTTTTCTGGAAATTGATAGTCAGGGAGTTCAGAGATCGATCAATCCAAACACGAGCTAGGTGTGGGAGGAGCCTAGCTCGAGATGGGCGGTGAATAACTAACAATTAAACGGTCCATTAGAGAGACGCACGAGAGAGACGTTAACGTGACTGCGTTTGTGACGCAATCTTCTGTTGCCCTTCTTCAGTTTCAGAATGTGTATGTACCACATGAACACGCTCGTGGCTAATATTTGATTTTAAATATGGTAATGGATGCGGGTGTCTGAGTGGGGATGCTAAGATTGATGATGTTCTAAAATAACTGCATTTCAAGACAAAATAAGAGGGACTGTTCGAGGCGGTCACTATTGTCGTTCCGTAATGCTTTGCAAAAATGAACAAGCGGGAGTGATGAAGTACAGATGTGAACATAGGACACAGAAAATTGCAACAAAATGACAGACAATTGACGAGCAACGACCTCACAAAGTGACACGCCGGAAAAGGGGCAGGGATTCTGGGTAAAAATCGATAGTTACGCACGCGAAGATATAGTGGACTGTATTGTACATGGTAGGAGTGTGAATTCCATTGAAGTAACACGGAGTTAGGGGTTGACTGCCCGTGTAGCGTGCCAGCAGTGCTGATTACGGTATTGATCCGAATCGACGCGTGATTGCGCGAAGAAAGCTAGCGCAAGTAGGAGTAGTATATAAAATGTGCGCATAGGTCACGTATGCCCCCGCCATGGTAAAAATGGCAAAGTTAAAACGAATGCGACTTCACAATCATAATGACACACTATAAATCCGCCATGAAGCTTAAAGAGTCTGTCAAGCGCGCGAATTGTATGTCTTTGTTACCGTTACAATTTATATAAACAGTCAGTTGAATACTCTGAAAATAATTTGATTGGGAGCTTTTGCTGCCATAGGCCTATATGACAGCAAGAGCTCCCAGTCAAATTAGTTTCAACAAATTCGACAGCTTACCTGAAATTGTTATTCTACCGATTCAAACGCACGTACACGGTGTGGGACATTAGCTAGAATTGGGCGGGGCGTAGCTAGAAATGGGTGGCGTTTAGCTAGAAAGGGCCCGATTATTGTAGCCCCGTTCTATGTATCGCATTGTATGGTTTATGAACATACGACACACACTGCCATGTCAATAACTATGGCCAAAATGGTATAAATTGTCAGTACAAACACACATTCCTAATCACATCTTAATCCGTCCGGGAGATATTAAAAAGGAGCCGTCCCACAGAACTTAATTAATTTCAAAATGGTTACTTGTGTTGTCTTGTCACCATGCGTTATTCAATTCGCTTCTGGTCTGCATTAACCTGTGCTCACCGCGATAGCTCTACAATGCGACTAATAAGTCAATTAACGTGTGTCCAAAACAAAATCAGAAACATGTTACTTTGTACAATTTTGAACACCGTGCAAGAAATGCTCTGTTGAATATATTGGACTTAATTTGATTTGAAGCCATCGCAGCCTTAGGCAGCGATGGCTTCCAATCAAATTAAGTCCAAAATACTTAACAGTACTTTATTTTGTTTTGTAAGCTTCACAATTTTTACCTAACCGGTGCGTATTACATCAAACCTTTGCTGTCTAAGACAAAGGCAGTTCTTAGCAAGCACTGTTTTCAAAATTGACGTCATTCTCGTCACCAGGGTTGTCGTACAGTTTAACGTCTATTCGGAGCAGTAACGTGGTTAATCTTTAAGCTTTGTATTGAGGATATAATCCCGGTTTAGCCACGCGCGGGGATGATAGATTTTATCAACATTTTTTCTGCTATGACAGAGAATTACGTTCTATCTAAGACCAGCGGCATCATTCTCAAAATAAGCACCAAGAAGAGAAATCAGAAATTACACAGACTCGCAATGGATGAATCCACTTTTAGTTATTCCATACCCATTTATAGCGAAGCTCCGCCCGCACTTTGCCCGTGTTAGGATCGATGATTTTCCTGGACACGATTGCAAATGTGGGTATACACTCGACATCACGTCACTACACCCGACCCAATTTCGTCCACCATCGATCCTTACGATATATCAATATATCACGATTTCATATACTGCAATTCGCGATATTTATTTTGGTTAATAATCTATTACATCCTTAAAAAAGGTCGATCTAAAGTCGTTAAGCTACGTTGATTAACTTCACCAACGTCTATTTTAGTGTTGGTAAACTTCTTTATTCTTCATGATTACATATATAGGCCTGTAAACACGGATATAATGAATGGTGGATTAATGCCGATGTCAAGCAAACTGCCCACGATATAATGGACCTTTCCAGTGTATCCACCCATCATACGACGGCATAATCAACTACGTGACTTGTAGGGTGACGTCATAATCAATGCCATCATGAATGACGTATATAAGTACGTCACGAACACATAATTGGTGACCGACTATGCGTAATGGTTCGAATTGTATTTAATAAAGAAGCTGTTGAATATTTTGAAGCTAATTTGCCGGGGCGCTGTTGCTGCCAATATTGGACGAGTTGTCATGACCACTGGTGACGTTAGTTCTGTAAAACGCAAGTGCGCATGATCGGGTATCTAGACCGCGCCGAACCGGTAACTAATCAACCACATAACTACCAAACGTCATACCGTTATAAGAATAATCGATAAAATATATCATTTCAAGTTTTGAAAGCAATCATACCACAATATTGCGATGTTCACGTAGAGATTTTTGCGACGTTAGCAATACCACGAATTTTCCAAATCCTTATGCGCAATAAAAACAATATGTAATGTGATTGATAGTGCGAAAAAGCTTAAAGTTACATGTTTTCGTAAATATCATCAGCTTCAATGTCATATTTCTTAGCGTAAATTTGGGTTCGTTATTTTAATCCGATATTTTATTCGAATGACTAACACAATTATTGAAATAAAACATATTTTGAGGCCATTCTAATTTTCTCCTATAAGCCCCCCCCCATCTCTCTCTCTCTTCTCTCTCTCTCTTCTCTCTCTCTCTCTCTCTCTCTCTCTCCCCCGCTCACTCTCGTACTCTCTCTCTCTCTCGCTCTCGCTCTCTCTTTCTCTCTCTCACTCTCACTCCCACTCCCTCTCTCTCTCTCGCTCGCTCTCTCTCTCCCTCTCTCTCTCTCTCTCTCTGTAACACACGTGTCATGCG
>CM067362.1:59662888-59827888 GCA_034401795.1 Chaetoderma sp. LZ-2023a | reverse complement strand
TGTTTTATTGCAATGTTCCTCGTTGAATCGCTATAATTCTATAATCTAATAATTTATGGGCTAAGCTTTGGACGATTGGCTAATTTAAAAATAATCTAGTGATGTCATTATAATTGAAATCATCGACAAGCTATGCATTCCATGATACAGAAAATATATGCAGACCTCTCGGCAATGAGTCGATAATAGCGGTTGCACAGTAGTGCCATTATATATATACTGATTACATAATGGCCCCATTTTGACCATTAGTTCAGGCCATGGGGCCCTGCTGACTCAGTCAAAATATTCAGATTTTCTGTGTTTTGGGAAATATAATGCGATCCAATGAGTACCTGGAAGGTTCTCAGGATCTGTATTAGCGATGAGACACGAGGGTCTTCTGATGCATTTAGGTATACAGTCTTTAGCGAAAACACCTAGGAACAGCCGTCCTAAATCTCCGGTCACCTGAGCAAATATGCTCGAGATCTCTAGTAGTTAACATAATAATAATAATAATAATAATAATAATAATAATGTGTGTGTGTGTGTGTGTGTGTGTGTGTGTGTGTGTGTGTGTGTGTGTGTGTGTGTGTGTATGTGTGCGTGTGCGTGGTTACGTGTTTACTTGGTGGGGATAGGGTGTCAAGGGCTCTAGTAGTCCGTGGTAACGTTATGATCGCTGTCAATGCTTATAATGTTATTAAATTCTGCATAACATATTACATTCATAGTACCAGGTAATGCTGTTTTAAATTTTAGGTGGAGGCATAGACTTCCTTGCTTCGTAAGGTAGACATGATCGCCTGTAGCGAGTTCTGGCATGTAGTCAAAGACAAAAAACATGTAACCTGCCCTATATATAGCGATGTTAAGCCCTTTGCGTTTGTCATCAAATAATGTACCCGTTCCATTAAGCAACATCAAGAATGATTCTGTAAAATTATAACAAGCAACCGTGAAATTTGGTGTAAGAGCGTCTCCAGCCACTTGCTCATTATCCATATAGCACGAAATATGATTGTCATCACAGGGTTGAAAAGTATACGGATTTGTATCGAAATCTCCGTTATAAGCTCTATTACTAACTATACAGAATATAATCCTACTCGGCAGGTCCCCAAGCAAAATATTCTCTCACACAAATAGTCCCTGCTGGAATGGTGAATGATTTGATGATAAGTCTTTTAATAAGGTATCGCACAGGGAACTTTAGTAATGTTGAAGCATGAGCGTTACTTACTTCTGAAATATGTTTACCCGTACGTAAATTTAATGTAGCTTCATGCAGACATAATTTGTATGTGTGCGCATCACCACGAATTAGGTTAAAATCAGGCTTACTCGACATAAAACGGACTTTTGCCTGAAGAAAGATGTCGGAATGAATTCTACCAATCATTTCCACAGGGTTACTTAGGGCAACGTTAAGTTTTCTATGAGTATAACTTACATTATTGGCTGTATTATTATCCATATGCCCCGCTGTATCCTTAAACCATAATGCAGTGGTTAATTGACTCAACATATGCTCTGTCAAATAATTAAATGAGCTTTCAAAATAACTGCAAAAAGCGTATGTGTCATTAGCACCAGACACGTTTTCCATTTAAAAATACATCTACTTTAGAAAACATAGAGCTGACCCATAGGCTAACCGGCGCAACATCGTTCTTCACTGTTAAAGTTTTCACCCCCGCGACAACCTGTGCAATGCTACCCTCAATGTAAATGTAACTTTGAGCTACATCTTACCCCAGAGTTAGACAGACTAGTAATGAGGGTTAGCTAAGCATTGACCCTCTTAGCATTTTTGCGTCTAGGATGTGAATTAGCTCCCAAGATATTGTTACAAGCTAACGCTATGGCTTTCGGTATGATCGCTTTACCGACATTCAAAGCCTTATTTTTCACAGATGTTTTCAATTTTTTACCAGCTAAAACATCTTCAGCAACACGTAAACCAGCTAACAGGGCTCACTTACCCAAACCTTTTCCAACGCTTTTAGCTAATGGCATAGCTGCTCTGAACAGCAAACCCATTTCCTATCCCATGGCCCTTTTGACTCCTAGCACCTACGAATACAGGTAAACGTCCACCAGCTTGATTAGCGTAATAGGCTCTCAACGTTGCTGAATCCGGTTTACAAGCATGTCATTTTTTTTACTTTTGTTTTTTTTACAGTCGAAATGTTTAGAGTTGCATTGATAGAGGAGTGCTTACGCATAAATTCTTAGACCTTAAGTCTAAAATGCTAACAAATTATGCTCAGTGATGGGCCGTATTCAAATGGTATGTTCTCTCCAGTCCTATCGCTTATAACCACGCCTATCCTGTCGATGTAATTCTTAGATACGGTTCTATATTGAATGTCAGGAAATGTCCATTGACAAATATCTTCACTGCCATGACTGCTAGATAATGGCATAACTCTTAACGGAGGAGCTGTAGTGTCTCCGACTACATTATGGCTTATGATATCGCAATATATGCAAGCCGTAGTTAATGTAATTTTATTACTTTTATGCATTGATAGAACTCCACCAGCTGGGGTAGAGCCACTAATGATATGATCAGTATAGTCTAAGAATTTACCGATGTAAGCATCAAATTCAATTGTGAACATCCACTTAACGTTTAATGTTATGAGGTTGATTCGATCCGTGAAATAGTTGAATCTAATGCTATTTTTTATAAAGTTTGTGACTATTAATCTGCTTATTTATAAGCTCTATTAGAATCTGAATGGTATAGAAGCCTTTAGGTGTTCTACTCGTTGGATGTAGAGGAAATTCTGCAGCTTAACCAACTTCTCGGATACAATATGGATGACAAAATTTCCCATACCCCATGGAATTCTAAAGGCATTTGAAGATGCGGTCAGAATTCTGAAATCTTATTATCAAAATAGTAATCCATGCTACTGCTACTCGGTAGCATAAAGTTATTATGTCTGGCTAAACGAGTAACATCGCTCAGATCCATTTGCCATAGCTAATCAACACTGGTTACTTTGAATCGATGTCTTAAATTTTATTCGCTTAGTTCTATGCAAAGTGTGCGTAGCTTGCTCTGCTAACCAGGCACATATTAAGGGTTTAGATATTGTTCCATTAAAGGCCCTATACAGTTTTTCCAAACCGCCAAAAGACGCAGTGTTTGCTATTGTAATATACATGTTTCAATCTGTCAGTTATGCCAATCAATCGCTTATTTCTTACGGTTCTTGTGAGCTTTTTTATCGCAATAGTATAACAAAGTTTTGGACAGCTTAGCATCTCGAGATCTCAGCTACAGAGTGATGAGCTGCCGCGACCCTTCTATTAATGAGTGTAGCTCATAGTCTGGAGATTCCATGAACGCTGCGAATCATCTGATGACTTAACCGCTGAACCGAATTGTTTATTCTAAACTTTTGAAGCATCTGAGAATACAAATTTGGCTTTTCTCTAGCCGTCAAGTCTCTTCGATTAAAAATTTGTTCCATCCCTTGATCTAAATTCACCGCCAATCTAAGGTCTTGATTGCGATTTAGAATATTAATCTTAGACGTCGTGTTTATACTGTCTATCATATTATGCGGTACCAATGCCATTTTCTTAATGCTTTCCATAGCTATTATTGTTATTATCCAAATAATTTAGAAATATGCGGTAATACTGCTGGCAGTAGAAGGTGTAAGAAACCCCCTCATTGAATAACTTGCCGTCTTTCATATAATGGTGTCTGGCTTTTACTAAGCAGTCTAATGTTATCACAGTATCTGCGTAAGTATTTATGCTGTATTCAATTTAATTTTATGTTTCCACGAATTAGGTTTAAACAGCATTCAGACACAGCATCAGCTAAAACCGTATTACAACACTCTAGAATTATCTTGCATTGCTTGGGTTTGGCTTTAACTAAACTCTCTTAGAGGGGTAATTGATCTGAGATATTGACAGCTCTACATCTTTTAACCTTAGACCCAGGTCTAACAGTGCCCCTAGACCATCTACACATATTATTATTATTATTGTTGTTATTATTATTAGCGTTACTCCATCTGTTAGCCATGTTGACTTTCTTAAGCTTGCTTATTAGACTTAGACATGTACACTACACAAACTTGGTTTGGTAAAATATTGGTACATAATCTCAGATGTTTAGGTGTTGTCTGACAGGTCTATGAGTAAATAACCATGAGCTCGCGTTGTGGCATTGCTATACGAATCCTGCGATGTCGAGCTATGTCTATGATACATTTGACGAGCCAATGTGGTTATACCGGATGCATCTCTATGATTCTTAAATAGGATTATGTAATGACAATTCAGCGAAATATTTCTGTGGTGCTTATTTTTCGAGAAAATATTCTGAATCAAATGAATTATCATTGAATTCTTGTGATGCCCTCGTCTCGTAAACAATGCAGTAACCCTGCTATCTAGGTCCTCCATCAGATCGTCAAGGATAATTAGATTAGTTACCATGGAATCTTTTTCTAATTCTTGAACTCCTGAATATAGTTTTACATCCGCACCGAGCCTCTCGTAAGCAGGTTAATATGCCCCGTAATATAATATAATTCGTTCAGGTGTTTTATCGAATAGCTGAGCCCTGTATATAATTATTCCACCTAATAGCATGGATTTTCCTGCTTGAGATGGGCCGCTAAGTAAGATATTAGCCAGATGTTTAAATTGTGTACACATTTTGTGATGTTGTTTTACAAAATTTGAAGAACGCTAGAGAGTGTATCGGGGTGTACAACATTTCTAACCTCTTATAATAATAATATTGTCGAAATCATGGAAGCATATGTTCAGCTATATATGGCTGAGCTCGTCAAAATGTGTGATGGTAATAAAGCTGAAATCGCTAGCTCGATCTATAAAGTAATTTGGTTTATGCTAGCTTCACGTGCCAATTTAGGCAGAATTTTAGTCATCCTAAGAATGTGTCAATTGCTATTAGAAACTTATGAAATCGATCTATTCCCTACGGTTTGTGCTTTGATCCTTAGCTATTTCAAATTTGAAGCTTGACCGAAAACTCGTTAGCATACTAATCCTGCAGCTTGGTGTCTCAAATATTAAGGAGCTTACCATTTATTCAGATAACTCATGAACATGGGAACTCGTTAACGTTCAATAACTGAGCAGATAACGCTGTGTCTGAGTCTAAAGATTATGTCAATGCAAGTTTTGGGTGAGGAGTATTATCCTGGCATGGACCGTCGTCGCTGAATCCTTGCAAGAGGCAAGTGCCTCGTGCGGGCCTCCATCTCGGGAAAGTGTTGCCACTGCTTAAAGTGGGAGAAGAGTAGTAGGCAAAACAATGGCCCCACTAATATTTCAACCAAAAATTAGTGAGATTATGACTATAGGGGTGCGTACTGTTTTACGTGAAGACGAGATGGAGGATTCCCAATGGATTCCCTCGTCACTGTCTTATGTGATTCTTGGTAGGCTGAATTAGTAGTTGCCGCTTTATTTATGCGGGCCTTCTGCTTTGCTTAATTCAATGTTAGGTGTTTTCAAAACAAGAACTATTTTTGGCCGCAACTGGCGGTTATCTACCTAGCTATTAGACACGGCTGTCATGGAGAACAGATGCCCCAAGACATCCATACTAGAGACAGCGCTCATACATGTTACGTAGTAAGATCTCCGAACTGGGCATGGCATATCTAAATATCATGCTCAGACATTTTAACAGAATTCGGTGGGGATGCACATCTCGCCCGTCACTGGGTCCTATGGAACTAACCGTTTTACCTGTCATTAGGTTTACATACAAGTTTCCAGTTTTGCACTGTGGTGCAGGAGGATTGTCAGTAAGTTAGATAATAATAATTAATACATGTGTTTTAGCAGTGCTTTCCTACATTGGCTTAAAAGTGCAAACTACTAAGTATCCGAAGATACATGGGAAATGTATGTGACACCACACATCTGGCCATCACTGCTCGGAAACCCCAACAGTTTCCCAGAGTCAGATCAGCCCATGGTGCGGATAGGGACATCCAAACAATTAAGAAGCCACAATGCTGAGTGGAACATGAAGAGAGACAAAATCTTACTTATGAGTCTTACCGGAGTGCAGGGCTAGATTATCGCACTACCGGAAGAGAAGAGTATATTACATAGTATGTAATGAAGAAAGTGTCTCTAATCATTTCGAACCTATCATATTGAGCTGAATAGAAAGGGTTTAGTCGGTAGCATGCCAGGCTAAACAGAGTTATAGCACGGACAGCGACCTCAGTGAAAATTTGTTGGTGGTGGGAGAAAGTGCTGCATATATAAGTGTTGCTGTATAGTGTTTCCTACGTGCACTCCAGTCCTATATTTTCTATGTATAAACAAAACATATGAACGGATGGCCACTGGCCATATATATACATAATCTAACCATATCAATCAATGCGGTGTCAAGTGATTGATATATATATATATATATATATATATATATATATATATATATATATATATATATATATATATATATATATATATATATATAACAGTACAGGTTCACGAACCTACTATGGTGCTGTTAGTAAAACACCTTACAGAAAATGAGAATAACTATAAACAAATACAGAAATTATAACTAGCGGTCCTAGGACCGTTACGGTTCCTTTTAGTCATCAGGACTGTTATTGCGGATACAATATAATTAACAAAACCTATATAGAGAAATAATTAAACTGTGAAGTATAGTTACTTGAATACTCGGTAGTCATTCTTAAGCTAGGCTACTGTGTTACTGAAATCGATACATTGATCCGTAGTCGACGTGAAATGATGCGCTCTCCGGAAGCTGGAAAGTTTCTGCAGGTTGGTTCCCACAAACTGTTTTCCGCAAACAAGACTTCCGCAAGATAACACTCATGGTGGGAGTGCATCGCTTAGTGCTGTAGGCCTAACAGATTGTCTAACAAGCTGTCAGTAAAAGATACGATAGTACTACGTGGTGAAGACAGTTCCCATATACCGATGGCACAGATGGAAGGTGAAAACAACCCGTCAATAGCGGGGGTTGTCAAAGACAAACAAGGATACAAAACAAAGCTTACGGTGCTGGGTACGTCAACCAGCTCTGAAGACGCACCGGGCAGAGTTTACTTGCTGCGGTCAAAAGTCGAAAGAACCAACATGATGTAAGCGCGGCAACGATTGAAATACCACTTTTAGGCGTGGCCGGCAGATCCGGCGAGTCATCCATCAAAGAACATCCCGTCTCTACATCTGTAGACTCACATATTCAGGCCGTAAAGGCCTCACCACAAATTTGTGTTCCGAATGTAGCTGTTGGTATTCGTGAACAATTATCAGAAGTTCCAAATTACTCCCATAAGGGGGGAGTTACAAAATTGTTTTTGCTGCGGTGGGTTGGAGAACTGGTAGCTATGGGAACACGATGGAAATTGAAGTCATATGCGTAATATTCAGTAGCTAGTACAGGTCCAACTTGTTTGGCCCCTGGCCGAGGATGCTGTCGATCACTGGATCGCATCTCCTTTTATACTCCTTGCGACGTCACAGGCGCAGGCTTTGTCCAATCATCGTTCGAGCAAGAGCCAATCAGCACGCAGCTAATAATAGCGCATTCGAACGTTCTAGAGCATTCTAGAAGCTTTGAGTCCACATGGTTATGACGTCACGGCAATATTTTGAAGATAATCATGAAGAGTTTTCCATAGATAACTCAGCCATTTCTCAACCGATTTTGAAATGGTTTACATATTTAAAAAGCCCGTAAAATTCTGGTCTTGATTAATGCCAGACTTAACGGGAACAGACAATCAATAAAAATTATAGGGTACCATCTCGGTACACCAAAAGCGCCATCCTATCTAGGTCATAACTACGTGCTCCATATAAACAGCGTACTAGTGCGCATGCGCATCATGTGTTTTAACAAACTTTTAATGAACGCTATTTCTCCCATAGGTCTATATACGCTTATGGCTCTACCCAGAGGGGCGTGTTCAGGAAACGAATTCAGGATGGGCGGGGCATACCCAGCTCAGCTGGTACGGCCGGTATCCGACCGGTTGACCCGAACTACACCACCCCCTCCTAGTTTGACATCTGTGGCAAACGCTCACGTATGGCAGATCGACGCACGGACGTACACTAGGTGGGAATTATAGACTTCCCGGGTAGGTGCGTGGCCGGAGAGGAGTAGTGACGCATTAAAGAGACAGAGCACATAGGGGTGCCAAGAGGGGGGGGGGGGGAGGCATACTTTTAGTTTTTAATTTTGACCTGGAATTATTTTTCCAGACCTTTCTTCTTTTTGTTTTATTACTAATATTACGGTGCATGCTATAACTTTATTTAGTAGATGATTCTAAACAATAGCTCGCATGGGTGTTCTCTTTGAGTGCGAATAATCATGTGTTCCGCAAAGAACACCAAGCTCCAACATACCATAATTTTAAGTTTATAAATATATATAAAAATATAATAAGAAAAAGACAACGTATATCTAGACCATGTAACATACCCGTACGAGGTATTTATTTATTAATCACACCGTATTACTTGCGCACCCTGGGTAAATAAATTGGTACGCAACACATATCACTTAGCATCATCATTATATAAAATATATATTTGAGGCCTGTTATTGCGGGTCCGCAACGGTCAGCTCTCACTGGCCTCATATCCGTCCTGACGTTTGAGACAGGAAGAGAAATAATAAGAAAAATAAGATATATATAATAATAACATACGTATTGGTTTATCAGGCAGCCTCCGCATAGCTGAGACTGCATGACGGGATTGTGACGTTATTGCACTGCGGAATGTTGTATTCTTTACATCGCACACGACGTTCTTACAACCTCAGAATCTGCAGTGCTCATTTCGTGTGAGACACAACTGGGCACTGATGTGTGCAGCTGTGTCGGATAACCGTAGTCATCCTAAGGATGGGATTCATGAAAGTATTAAAAAAATAAAGTAATAATTAACACATTTCCACGAATCACCTATTGATATTTCTGCTGAATTACATATGATCACACCTCTGCAGCGAAATTTCCCCATTGAGTCTGGGTCCCGCGACTGACGGTGGTGGGTCGCGGTGGATGCACTGTCATTGCTGAGATGCTTTCACTATTATTATTGTTGGCACTGTCTGAAATATCCGAAGTGATGGTGGCGGGAATATGCACGTCCATTATGTCTCTCACAGTTACCGTTGGTTCCATTATATTCGTCCGTATAGCAGCGGCGGTACTAGTGGTTGCCAATGTTGCTGATGCTGTGGTGATGGTAGCTGTCGTGGTGATGGCTGTTGTAGCTTTCGTGGTGGTCGCTGTAGCTGTCGTGGTGATGGTGGTGAGCTGTACCATAGGCTGAAGTGGTACGGGAGCGGATACGGCAGGAGATGACATCTTCCGAAACTTAGCATAGTTTAATAGACGACTTGCGGTAATGTTAGGCACAGCCTGGATATCCTGTGTGTGGGCAATCCATCTCTTTCCCACATAGGGACGTTCCGGTGTGGTTCCCTTTCTGATTGCTGGGTCAGAAAGGCGAGTCGGCGGATGCTGAATAACACGGGTCGGAGTTACACTTATTGTCACAGGCTGCAACGGTCCTGGTCCTTCGTCTATGGAAAGTTCGGGTGGAGATGGAGACTGCGGGTAACTTGGAATGTCTATTTCAGCAGGTGTCATAATTACCACTGAAATCGGATGAGATGAGTTTCTCCGAGATCCATGTCTCCGGAGGAAAAACTATCGCAATATTTATATAATAATTTCCGAATTTCTCGTTTTTGTGATTGCAGTAATCCAATGGTGGCACATAGATATAAATCGTGTAAATGTTCGGGTAAATCCTCAATCATTTGCAGTCTTGTGTCAGAATGTGCAGGTGATTCTAATGAGATGATGTCCACTAAATGGCCGTAGCGTACTCTGGGTTCCAGAGTGATGGGATCTGCGGTACCATTGAACACTCTAAAAGGTGTTTTTTCCCTTATTAGTAGTGTCCACTATTATGCGTATTGTGAGGCGATCATATAATCAGGTCGGGTTCCAGCATGGGATGTGTGTGTTGCTTCCTAACTGTGGTGCAGTGGCCCATAAGATCTGTTCTTGTCCCGGCTCAACTGTGGTGGCACTCAATAATATTACCGCACACCTGTCGTATAATGACGACGCTGGTCCGAGAGGTATTTGTCGGCCGTGTATGTTGAGTTCCTGTTGTCTACAGTGTATGATGGCTTCGCTGGCACTGAGGAAATCAGAGCCAAGTAGGGCATCGTTATGAATAGAGGTGATGACAACTCTCTGAATGAATTGCATTTCCTCTATTTGGATAACTAAATTAATTACACAGCCTATGGGCACATCGGCTCCTGTAGCCATCTGTAGGTAAATATTTGTAGGCTTAAGGGGGGGGGGGGGGACTTCTTATGAGGTGGGATGCTCTCATATAAGCGCTGGTTAAATACTGTGATAGAAGCACCGGCATCAACGGTGGCACTAGTGGAAACGCCACTAAACAGACAGGCACATTTGTAGATTACCTTGCGATGTACCTGCGGAAGAGTTTCCAATGATGCGGTCCATGATAATGGTACTGGAACAGCATCACTCTGTATATATTCTGACTGTTTCCATACTGCTTCTTTTATGCTTGTGGATGGCTGAGTGAGAAAAGGGCCAGTTTGTCGTCGCCACTGGTGTGAAGACGTTGGTGAAGACGGAACTGAGGGTAGCAATGGTGGTGGTGCTGTTGCTGTTTCAGTGTAGGTGGTATTCGTGTAGACGGTAGCGCATACGTGATGATGGATAAGCTCTACCGCTGCAAGCCATTTCCTACAATGCTTCATAGGATGCTTTGGTGAAGCACAGAAGAAACGAAACAATGATGTCTCCAGGGACGTGCATTCCTCTGTTTATGTCGGTGCTTGCGGATCCATGAGGCGGAGTGAGTCATCTCTTCCGAATCGCTACTGTCTGTGGATGCGGAAGATGACGATGGCGTGGGTGATGTTCTGCATACCACTAGAGGGCACCGAGAATCTAGTGCCTTGGTGGCGGGACGTGGTGCTTTCAAAAACGTTTTCTCAGTGGAGGTGCTGCAACCTACCACTGCCGTTTTACATAGGAAAGAAGGCTTGTCATGTGCGGAAGAAGAAGGGGATGTCCTTGCTGCGGATGTGGGAGGCATCGTAGGCACTGACATATGTGAAGCCGTGCATTTTGATGATGGTGTGTAAGCTGATTTCTGTGGATGATGGTTAGCCACTGAACATTGTTGCATGAAAGTCGCAGTTGAGCCGGGAGATGGATATGGGCACCGAAGTGGCTCTGTGTGATTCGGTGCCCTTAGGAGTTTGACTGTTTCTCCGGTTGTGGTGTGCTACGGTCTGGAGCAGGTGTTATAGAGGTCGGTCGGTTAGGACACCGCTCCCTCCAATATCCTGGCTGACCGCATCCGAAGCAAGTGTTCGGTGGCGGTGCAGTGTTGGTGGTGTTTGCTGTCCTAAACTGAATGGTGGCGAGGTTGGTGCTGAGTGTTGTAACTAAATTAGTGAGTGCAGAGATTTGTTTGTTAATCTCTTCTATCTGCTCTCTTATGTTGCCATTGTTGTTGTTATTTCGCTGGTTCCCACACCCAGGGGCTCCATTGTACCCTCCTCTACGGGCACGGCCACTTCCTCCAGGCACTTGATTTTGATTAGTATTCTGCACATCCGGTGGTGGTGGTGTCTGGGTGGTTGGTGTTGATGATCCAGGGGGTGCACTAGCAGGCGGGGCAGTAGCTGCACCCTCTATCTCGTTGATAGGATGGAGTTGGCGTCGGTTATTCTTTTCCCGCTCCAGAAAGTTCTCAATACGTACTGCAGTTGCCGTTAATTGGGCCAAACTTCAGTGGTCGCCGAGAAACAATTTTTCTTTCGGGGCGGGTTCACCGCTTAATGCATCGATGAAAGTATCGAGATGCAAATGGATCACGCCCTCCGTATTGGTGCTCGGATATGCACGGGTGACTAGCCTCCTAATTCAGCTAGCTAACTCAGGAAGAGTTTCTCCCGCATGTCGTCGAAGAGTTTTAAGTTGAAGACGACTGGTTTCTCCGAGGGCTGTGTCGCCAAATCGCTCCATCAGTACGTGTTCCAACTGTGTGTGGGTGGGTGTGTAATCAGTTCCCGATCCGCAAGAACTTGGAGGGCTTTTCCAGAAAGTTTTGCGGCGAGATATTCACCCATTTGCTGATCGTTCCAGCGGTTAGTCCGACTTATTATTTCGAACTGAATCTTATAATTGGTCCAGTCATTCTCCCTGCTAAATTTTGGAGGGAGGATGACTCGGCCAAGACCGCGGGAAGAATACAGTGGCTGAAATCCGGGTGGTGCATGTATCTGGGAAGTTGATGAATATGCTGATGTTGGTCGTGGTGCAGGTGGCGGTGGTGTTGGTGTTTTCCATCGATGTTGATGCCAATGCCGAGGAGCCAGGACACGCATACCCCAATTCAATGAGTCCGCCCCGTTTGTAGATCCATAGACCGGCATGGGTCTATGGACGGGAGGTGGATTGTTGTGAAGATTGCGTGATCGTTCCTCCCGAGGTGAGGACTGACGTTCCTCATATGGCGGTGGTGCTGTCGGCTGACGGTTGTGGTGTGTTGCATGACTGATATACCGGCGAAACGGTGGTGCCGATTCCTCCTGATATTGCCGCGGTAATCCCCTTGAGTGTATTGCTTCACTAGAAGGGGGCAGTGCGGGGGGTTGTCTATATTGTGGATTATCACCCAGCCATACAGTTTCCATAGATGACATGGGTGAACGATAGTAGTCTGAAGGGCTGTAGATATGCCCGTACTCGGGTCTTTATCGGAGTCATTCATGATTCGGCCCTGATGGTGTTGGCCTGTCGTGGATGTCTGATATGGTTCTGAATTCTGTTCCCGCCACTGAGGCATCTCGAAAAGTGCCATCGCTAACAGATGAAAACAGGTTATAATGCGGGGTTGTTGATCCCGCTGAATTTCTGGCATAGTCGGTGAGCATGTGTGCTGAAAATCCATCGTATGAGGCTACCTCTTGATCGAGGGAGTCCTTGCTAAACGGAGATGGTATTGAAGTAAGCCCACTATATGGTGTGGGCATGAGTTCACTGCACGTTACTGATGTTCTTCGAGCCCCATACCGGGCTCCACTTGTAGCTCGCCGGGTAGTGTTGGGCCATTCCGGTGTATCATGTCGACTCGCCACGCCGCAAGTGCATGACGAGTGATGACGCTGGTTAGCATTGGATCTCGGGGTGACGTACCTTGTACGAGACTGCCCTGCGGGAAACAAAAACTGGCTCCTAAGGCCGGTGGAACTCAATCGTTCTGGTGGGGCCGTGCGACCATTGTCGCAAACATTAACCACAACGGTCTCATCCCACGAGTATGTGTCACCAGTATGCCTGTCCATAGCAATTTCGTGATCTATGGACTTACAAGATTTGATTCGGTGACCTACAAAATATAAGTCTATACAATGCATTTACCTAAACAATTAAAAATGTGCTAGATAAAACTACAATCAGAGCATATGAGACATAGAGACAGGTAGATGAACCTTTAAACATAGGGCTCCCGGAGGTACCACACAGACTCATAAGTCTGCAGAGGTATCCCCGCAAGGGAGGCTCCCGTACACGAGATGTAACTAATTAACTTAATATAAGCTATTATACATCTATGCTGAAAGGAAGAAGGTTATTTCAGACGAAAAGTGATGTGCCTCACGCAGGCACTACTCCTGATGCAGGTTTTGGGTGAGGAGTATTATCCTGGCATGGACCATCATCGCTGAATCCTTGCGAGAGGCAAGTGCCTCGTGCGGGCATCCATCTCGGGAAGGTGTCGCCACTGCTTAAAGCGGGAGAAGAGCAGTGTGCAAAAAAATGGGCCCACTAATATTTCAACCAAAAATGCTTTAGAAAGAAAGTACCATACCTAGTGGGATTATAACTATAGGGGTGCGTACTGTTTTACGTGAAGACGGGACAGAGGATTCCCGATGGATTCCCTCGTCACCGTCTTATGTGATTCTTGGTAGGCTGAATTAGTAGTGTCCACTTCATTTATGCGGGCCTTCTGCTTTGCTTAATTCACTGTTAGGTGTTTTCGAAACAAGAACTACTTTTGGCCGCAACAGGCGGTTATCTACCTAGCTATTAGACACGGCTGTCATGGAGAACAGATGCCCCAAGACATCCATACTAGAGACAGCGCTCATACATGTTACGTAGTAAGATCTCCGAAATGGATAAGAATCCGGATATCCTGCTCCGTAACCACATAAAACGTTACAAGACATGGGTTACTTTTCACGAAAGCATTATTAGGCCATTGTCCTATCGTTATGGTGGGGGTGAGAGAGACGAATTCCTACCATAAACGTCCTTCCCGCAAGGGTGTGGCAGACCAAAATATCATGACAAGACATTTTAACGAATTCGGTGGGGATGTGCATCTCGCCCGTCACCGGGTCCTATGGAATTAACCATTTTACCTGTCACTAGGTTTATATACTAGTTGCCAGTTTTTCACTGCGGTGTGGGAGGATTGTCAGTAAATTAGATAATAATAATTAATACATGTGTTTTCGCAGTGCTTTCCTACATTGGCTTAAATGTGCTAACTACTAAGTATCCGAAGATACATGGGAAATGTATGTGACACCGCACTTCTGGCCATCACTGCTCGGAAACCCCAACAGTTTCCCAGAGTCAGATCAGCCCATGGTGCGGATAGGGACATCCAAACAATTAAGAAGCCACAAGGCTGAGTGGAACATGAAGAGAGACAAACTCTTACTTATGAGTCTTACCGGAGTGCAGGGCTAGATTATTGCACTACCAGAAGAGAAGAGTATATTACATAGTATGTAATGAAGAAAGTGTCTCTAATCATTTCGAACCTATCCTATTGAGCTGAATAGAAAAAGTTTAGTAGGTAGCATGCCGGGCTAAACAGAGTTATAGCATGGACAGTGACCTCAGTGAAAAATTGTTGGTGGCGGGAGAAAGTGCTGCATATATAAGTGTTGCTGTATAGTGTTTCCTACGTGCACTGCAGTCCTATATTTTCCATGAATAAACAAAACATATGAACGGATGGCCACTGGCCATATACATACATAATTCAACCAGAACAATCAATGCGGTGTCAAGTGACCGAGATATATAAATAACAGTACAGGTTCACGAACCTACTATGGTGCGGTTAGTAAACCACCTTACAGAAAATGAGAATAACTATAAACAAATACAGAAATTATAACTAGTGGTCCTAGGACCGTTACGGTTCCCCTTAGTCATTAACAAAACCTATATAGAGAAATAATTAAACTGTGAAGTATAGTTGCTTGAATACTCGGTAGTCATTCTTAAGTTAGGCTACCGTGTTACTGAAATCGATACATTGATCCGTAGTTGACATGAAATGATGCGCTCTCCGGAAGCTGGAAAGTTCCCACAGGTTGGTTCCCGCAAACTGTTTTCCGCAAACAAGACTTCCGCAAGAACACTCATGGCGGGAGTGATTCGCTTAGTGCTGTAGCCCTAATAGATAATCTAACGAGCTGTCAGTAAAAGATACGATAGTACTACGTGGTGAAGAAAGTTCCCATACACCGATGGCATGGATGGAAGCTGAAAACAACCCGTCAATAGCGGGGGTTGTCAAAGGCAAACGAGGATACAAAACAAAGCTTACGGTGCTGGGTACATCAACCAGCTCTGAAGACGCACCGGGCAGAGTTTACTTGCTGCGGTCAAAAGTCGAAAGAACCAACATGATGTAAGTGCGGCAACGATTGAAATACCACTTTTAGGCGTGGCTGGCAGATCCGGCGAGGCATCCACCAAAGAACATCCCGTCTCTACATCTGTGGACTCACATATTCAGGCCGTAAAGGCCTCACCGCAAATTTGTGTTCCGAATGTAGCTGTTGGTATTCGTGAACAATTATCAGAAGGTCCAAATTACTCCCGTAACGGGGAGTTACAAAATTCTTTTTGCTGCGGTGGGTTGGAGAACTGGTAGCTATGGGAACACGATGAAAATGCGTAATATCCATCGATCGTAGCTAGTACAGGTCCAACTTGTTCGGCCCCTGGATGAGGATGCTCTCGATCACTGGATCGCTTCTGTTTTTATCCTCCTCGCTACGTCACAGGCGCAGGCTTCGTCCAATCATCGTTCGAGCAAGAGCCAATCAGCGCGCATCTAATAATAGCGCATTCGAACGTTCTAGAACATTCTAGAAGCTTTGAGTCCACGTGGTTATGACGTCACGGCAATATTTTGAAGATAATCATGAAGAGTTTTCCCTGGATAACTCAGCCATTTCTCAACCGATTTTGAAATGGTTTACAGATTTAAAAAGCCCGTTAATTTCTGGTCTTGACTAATGCCAGACTTAACGGGAACAGACAATCAATAAAAAACTATAGGGTACCATCTCGGTACACTAAAAGCGCCATCCTATCTAGGTCATAACTACGTGCTCCATATAAACAGCGTCCTAGCGTGCATGCGCATGATGCGTTTCAACAAACTTAGTCGTTTTTCGACACGCTATTTCTCCCATAGGCCTACATACGCTTATGGCTCTACCCAGAGGGGCGTATTCAGGAAACGAATCCAGGATGGGCGGGGCATACCCAGCTCAGCTGGTACGGCCGGTATCTAACTGGTCGATCTGAACTACAATATAACACACACACACACACACGCACACGCACACACACACACACACCTTTCAATCCCGGCGTTTTAATATTACAGAAAATTCTTTTACTCTGTCAACTTTCATCCAGATGCCACTATTACAGAGAATTTAGTTGAAGTTTCAGAGCACGTGCACTCTATATTCGAAAGAATATACTTTTTACTCTAGCATGAATGCATCGCCTCAAGATTACAGCAGGGTCATGATAAATCATCCAGCTTCAACCACCTCGATCCACGTGGACTTTACACAAGTCCGAGATCTGACAGCTAAAGAAATAATGAACGCAATTTCTGAAGTGAGTCAAACTCAGAGATGTATGAATTTTCTACACCTAGAAATGTCTAGCAGATCGGGGTGGAATATTAATCTTGCCAAATTATATCTCGATGAGTTGGAGTTCGAAGCCACACTGAAAAAAATCTGTATCGCTGTTAGGAATCTAGATATGTGTATGACCCGATGTATAGCAATCAGGCTATGTTATTTAGATTCGTCAGCATCAAAGGCCAACCATATATGGCTTAGAAGACCAGCTAAACTCCTAGTTGGAGGAGGTTTAGGTGATAATCAGCATCAACGGACGAAAGCTCGAGAGCTGCACGCTCAGGCAGGTATGCCTACTGACGTGGCTTGCGGGCCCGATGCTTGGAATGCATTTCAAGACATGTTGGCCCCACGTGGCATTTATCTAAGAGTGCATAGCAAGGCCGAGAATAAGAATACAGGGGTGCAGTTAATTGCATTCAAATTCTGCTCCTAGATCTGTGTAATTATCATTACGCATACGTAACCAGTGGCAAGGCCTTGAAAGGTTGGAGTTATTACTGCAACGATTGCGATGCTGCTTACACGAACCACGATCAACACTCTTGCGTAAAACGCTGTCGTTTATGTCAAGCGACTGCACCCTGCAAGCAGATCGCTAATCGCTATTGCGAAGCTTGTTCCGGATGGTTTAAGAGTGAGGGTTGCTACAACAATCACATCAATTCTTGAATGTGCTACGCGTAAATCTTGTGGGGACTGTGTCAAACTTCTAGACATTGTTTCTCGCTATAAACAGTATTGCGGACAGGGGAAATGTCTTAGTTGCAAGACTGACCTTCATTTACGTGACCACGTTTGTTATATGCAGAGTTATAATGAAGAACAAACGCGCTTAGCAATGAAACATAAGGCATGTGACCCTAAACACAGGAATTACTTACTTTTATGATTTTGAAACGAACCAAGTGACAAAGTGTCACGAGCTTATTTATGTCATAGCTCAGATAGATTGCTCTGTATGCATTAGCAAACCTCATGACACGTATTGCTCAGAATGCGATGAACATCGAAGAGAGGTAATCTTTGAAGGTTCTAATGCTCTAACGGCTTTCTTGCAATGGTTATTAGCTACGAAATCTGAGCGTAAGCGTTCACGTAAGACTATGTTCTATGTTTTCGTGACTACCTCGCTATAGCTCATAACAGTCGTAGTTTTGACTTGCATCTAGTGATGGAGTGGCTCTTTAGAAACACTGAGATTAAACCATTCAACGTAATCATGAACGGTAATAAAGTAGTGTATTTGAATGTCGGGACATTCATTTTAGGGACAGTCTAGCGTTTGTTCCATTTCAACTGCGTCAACTACCTGCGATATTCAATCTAGCTAGCGAGAAAGGATTTTTTCCATATCTCCTAGAGAGTAATGTATTCTTTGATTACATAGGCGTGTACCCCTCGATTGATGCTTATGATCCTGACAGTATGTCTGTGTCAGCACATAAGGAATTTGACTCGTGGTATGACTCAATTAAAGACGGTGTTTTCAATTTTAGGGATGCCATGAAACTTTACTGCAGGTCTGACATAGATATTCTACGCATGGTTTGCGGTAAGTTTCATGAGATGTTCATCCGTGAAACGGGGATACTACCTTTCGTGTCATCTATGATGTTAGCGTCATTATGTAATAAGGTGTTTAGGGCTAACTACTTAAACGAGCATAGTAGCATGTTAACCTATGTAACAAGAAATGTTACTCCGTAGAAGCATGTAAACATGCTCTAACTGGCGGCAAACCCAAAACGTTTAACCGATTGCTGGATGGTTACTGGCCAGACACGATGAGTACTTCGAGTACTATGGCTGTTACATGCATGCGCATGACTACCAAGTCATTTTTAGCCTGATCTAACTGTATCAGAAGACACTTTATAAATCTAGTGAGCTTAGACGTATGGGTTTGAAGGTAGTCGAAATGTGGGATTGTGATTTTAAGGCCCAGAGGCTTAATGACCCTAGCATTAATGCTTTTCTGAATGCTAGAACATATCATGAACTGCTTATCGCATATGATGCCCTGTATGGTGGCCATATCAATGCCATACTTTTGCATCACGAGGCCGCAGTCGATGAGTATATAGCATATATGGATATCGCTTCGTTATATCCTTACGTTTGTAAGACATGCGAGTACCCTCTTGGTGGAAGTAATCGTTAAAGATTTAAAACCTGTAAAGGAGTTTATTAAATGCGCTCACAATCTGCAGAGTACTTAATGTACTCATAGTGATCGTGAGCGTGCTCTACATGGTTTATGCAAGTCTGTGGAGTTGATGGATACTGTACGTAGCGGGTACTGTATCTTAGTTTATCGAGATATGTCACTACGAAGAACCTACTGATACGCTTTTCAAGGGATACATTGATAACCTTTTGAAAATTAAACAAGAAGCATCAGGGTATCCCAAGGATGCGGTCACAGATGCGCAGAAAGAGGCGTATGATCTGCAATATTTTGAACGTGAAGGGATTAAATTAGATAAATCCTCCTCATCCTCATCCTCCTTCTTCTTCTTCCTCTTCTTCTTCTTCTACTTCTTCTTCTACTTTTTCTTCTTCTTCTTCTTCTTCTTCTTCTTCTTCTTCTTCTTCTTCTTCTTCTTCTTCTTATTATTATTATTACTATTATTAATAATGTTATTGTTGTTATTACTGTTGTGACAGTTGGCAATATTATTATTCGCCTCTTGATTTATTTAATGTAATATATTTGTATGTAAGTGGGAGACACGCTCATAAAACATGTCTTATTGTGCTCCCACATAGATTAAAAAATAAACCCTTTTTAAATCAAATTAGATAAATCTTTGATCGTTCAAAATAAGGGCCTTAGAAGCCTGGCAAAACAGGTGCTGAATTCTTTATGGGGTTATTTTGCCCTCAACCCCTACCCTAATCACTAATACATCAATTCGTATAGTGCCATGTTGAGGTTGCTGATGGATAGAATGATTTCTGTCAAAGATATCCATGTATGCAATGACAGCACTCTTTTAATGTGTTATCGCGGGTTGAACCAATTCGTGCCAGCATATAATTGCACCAATGTGTCACTGCGTTTGTCATGAGTCATACCAGAGTTCATTTGCTATGAAGCCTTGTAGCAGTAGGCTCAAGTTGCATTTATCACAATACATATTCTATTGTGTATGTTAAAAAATGGGCTAGACCTCGTCTAATACCTGTTTAACACAACAGACTCTGTTATTTCATGGGCAAAGATCCTTCCCACAGTGAAATAACAGAGTTTGTCAGCACTGGCCCGAAGAGTTATGCATACAGGCAGCTAGATGGACACACTGGGAATATCAAGAATGTCTGCAAACTTAAGGGCTTAATGTTGAATTACAGGAATAAGTGTTTGGGATTCGATACTCTGTTAGCCATGGTGAATGATCATAATCTCGAAACGTTCACTCAGTATCCTAATACTATCATTAGGAATAAAGATCATAGACTTTTGAGTAAGGATACTGAGAAACGTTTCGGATTCACTTACAAAAAAATGTATAATTTTTAACGACTATCATACTAAACCGTATGGCTTTCAGGGTATCCCTAGGATCTAATTTTATGATAGCCTGTGGGGTGTGTGTGTGTGTGTGTGTGTGTGTGTGTGTGTGTGTGTGTGTGTGAGAGAGAAAGTTGGGCGGTGTATGCGGGTTTGAGCATGAGCGAAATGGGAAAATGTGCAGGGTGGGGTGGTGAAAACGGTTGAGATGTTATGTTTGTACTATGTATAATGTTCTAACTCGTAATGTAGAAGATTACTAGCATACCCGTCATCGAGGGGGTGTAAGTAATCTTCTACTTTATTATTTTCGGTTAGATATGTGTAGAGGGTGATACGTAGTTATAGGATGGGGTTGGGGTTGGGGATGGTTGAGATGTCATGTTTGTACTATGTATAATGTTCTAACTCATAATGTAGAAGATTACTAGCATACCTTTCATCGAGCTGGAGTATGTAATCTTCTGCTTTATCATTATCGGTTAGAAATGTGAATGTGTGTGGAGGGCGATACGTAGTTATATGTGTGGGGTTGGGGTGTGAGTAGGGTTGCCTCAAGTAAATTATTATATTTCATACATTGAGCCATTTAAAAAACCCATTATTTAACCTATTTAAAGTATACCCTACACACTCCTCCCAACGCTTTGAAAGTTAATATCTCCAACCCCTACCCCTGTACAAGTCCCTACCCTATCTTTACACCCAACCTGTTAGGGGTTCAGTATTGCTTAGATCGGTTTCAAATTTATTTAAATAATAGTACTAAAATCAGTTTCGCGTAATGCCCCAGTTGAATCTTTCTCTACATCTGTCGCTTAACTTTTACAGGTCGCTGGATCCCGCTCGAAACATTTATAAATTTTATATTTTAATTAATTTTGTATATTATTATCATCTGTATATTTATCGTCTGAATATTTTATCGGTTATATAGTTGAATAAACTCTGAAAGAAACCCGAGACTATAACCCAGCCAAAACCTGAGTCAACTTAGGCTGACATTTTTTCCTCCAAATATTGCATGGCCACTCGAGGCCCATTAAAAATGTAACAGGTTGTTGTTATGGACTAACACGATTGAAAATTGATTTGCTGAACTTTGTATGACTCTGACGATCGTTACACGTGGTCAGAGTTGTTTTAACACTTGACTAGTTCATTTTAATCTGTCAGGGTAATAACTAACCAATTGTCCTTACTGTATACGTCGACCCTTGTACATTGACCTGGCTAAAAGCACTAAGGTTCAGAAGTTTAATAATGGTCAACCCGTTAGACTAATGGAGACGTCTTCCACAATTAACCCCACTCTATAGCTCGATCATTTAGAATATCACATGATAGCATGAGTTCCCAGAGTCAGAAAAAGATGTGTCCTGACATGTAGCCTGTCAATCAGCCTTAAGCCTATCGATTAACGCTCATCACACGTCATTATGCTAATTACCTTTAAGTGTCAATCATCCTTAATTACCCAGGCAATAACCCTTGTCAATCATTACGATAATTACCATTAAGCTCATCTCATTGGATGCAGGAGGCACGTGATTTAATGAGGGGCTTATGGTCACCCTCTACATCTAACATCCAATCAGAACTGGAGGCGATCTGGTCGCCTTTTTCACACCTTTACACAAAGGCAGCAAAGATCAAAGGAAAAAAGGTGATAATGATGTAAATTAATTGGTTGCTCTGACAAAGCAACTACTTTTCAAAGGCGACCAGATCACCCCACTTCTACTAAAATACGCTATTACCATATACCACAACCATGGCATAACTACATAGAACACAAACTTAATAAAGAGATGATAACATAACATAATTCAACAAACCCATTACTATTTGCACACCCTGTAGTAGTGGGCCCAAATGGCGAGCATAGTTACCCAACAAGTGGTAAAGCGACTCATCAATAATTAGCAGTAAGTTACTGCCACTCATTGATGCCATTGATCAGATTCATGATGGCAGGCTAAGTAGATCATACGTAGCATAACGTAGCACACCGTATAGTAGTAGGCCCAAATGTCGAGTTGCACTTGCCAACAAGTGGCGAGGTGACTCATCAATAAGCAACAAAAAGTCACCCATTGACGCCAGTTGGCCGATTATTAAATACCCGGCGGACATAGTAGCCTTTATGTAGTAAAATGCACAAAGCGAAAGTATACAAACTATGACTACATAGATGGCGCTGTGGGTTCACATTCTAAATTTACTTCATTGTAAGTTTTTGCAAATTACCCTGAATCAAATACACTTACAGTAAACATTTGCAACAGGATGCTAATTGTATATATGTAAGATGTCATACTCTGTTAACATACTGAACTCGAAAGTCAGATCACCACCAGAATATTGACGCGATGCTCATTTAATAGGTAAATATACCGATTCCCAATGTTAGGCTATTCATCCAGTTTAGCTCTCCTAAGGCATTAACATTTTAAAATAAAGGCAATTAAATTAAATTAAAATTCCATATATCAATATACAACAAGTGTGCTAGCTTATACAAGTTCTGCTTCTGATATTTTTATATATCTCAATTGATACTAGGCCAGCTTTGCACCATACATATTTAAATCTACTTTTTTCCCATGTTCCACTAGCCTGTAAAATTCACAATGAATGCAGTTTATCAACAATGATCGAAATATAGCTTGTATGGCTCTTTGGTGGTTCTTTCTTGTTTTATCTCTGGCCGCTGAACACCGATGCTTCCAGATGGCCCACACTCCTACAGATAACAGGGTTACTAATAATTCGTTCTCCTTGATATTAATGATTCGTCCAATGGTTGAGCAATCTTTGAACATAATTGTTTCAGCCATTAATTTCATATATTTGGTTCCAAATTTAGCAAGGAGCATATTGATATATACCCAAAAGCATGTAGTTATACAAAACGGTGTAAACAGATAGTCTATCGTTTCCACCTCAGTATTTCATAATAAGCACTGGTCTGTACTTGTTATGTTGCACATATAAGCCAGATGGCCGACCCATAGCCTTCGATGGAGTAAACACCATGCAAGGTCCAGTGCATTTGCTGGTAGACAAGGTAGATGTATTGTTGTCCACGCATTTTCCCAGTTCTTTGGCGTGCATCCTAAATTGTTCCAAATGCCTAACCTAACCACAATGGGAGTCTGTCTCAGACTTTGCATTAAAATGCTATACCAGTCTCTAGATGCCAAGTTGTATTTTATATGCTTTGACTGATATACTAATGTTGGTTGCATCATAGCTCTGTTGCCATGTGCTTTCGGCAGCTTTAACCATTCACCAGGTATTTCATTCTTTATTCTAACAAATAAGCGTTGAACATCAATATGCCTCATTGATGTTGCTCTTGCTACATCCTGCATTGCAATCCATTTGCGAGATTTTGGATTTACTAAATCACGTAAATATTGAATGGCATTTTTGCCCATGGAGGGCAAATATAATACAGCATCTTTATCACGAATCAACTCGTTGCCCCCAAAGACGTTGCTCTAAGGCATCTTCCCAACAATTGGGTTGTGGCATTGATCGTGTAAATATTTTTACGGTTTCGAGCTGTTATTTATATGCGTTTGGTATCTTCTGATGGTGTGGTGGCAGTTTATTGCACAAAAATAAACATTCTACTGGAAATGGGTCTACGTACCTTTGTAGAAGTGTTCTTGAAACACTTGACCAAGATGAGTTTGAAGTGAGTAACCTATTCAAGAATTTCAGTTTTAAAGAAGCACACTTTGCTGAAACATTAACTAAATCCAGGCCTCCATCATGCTTTTCATTGGTGAGGATTGACTGCGATACTAAATGGGCTTTGTCCTACCATAAGGACAAAAGTAACGTGTTGATCTTTGACTCTACTGATTTGGGCATATGAACTACAGAAGCGGTATACCGCAGCCCAGATAAAATTAAATTATTACTGACAAATGTCCTGCCAAAGACAGTTAGGCGACGTCGTTTCCAATTTACTACTGCACACTTTAGCTTGGATAGCCTTCCTTCCCAGTTTATTAATGCATCTTGTTCTCTACTAAAGTAAATACCCAAAATCTTTGACATCATTTGACCAGTTAATATCCATAACATTGTCAGTTCTTTCTTTCCGATCGCCACCAAATAAACCCTTGGCTTTGTCTCTATTGACTTTAAGCCCTGATGCCTTTGAAAATTTGCTAACGCTCCATTTAAAATTCTAAAATCTGTATTTTTACCTGCAAACACAATCTGCATATTGAGAAACATTTAGTGGCCTTTCTACGCCACGTTGTAAATATTCTCTGAAAGTCATTGCGTTGCCTCAATGTGGTGCCCAACAATTCCATAGCTATGACGAATAGAAGCGGGGACATTGAGCAACCCTGCCTGACAAATCGTTTAAACACTACAGGTTCGGATAGCTGAGTGTTTACTAAATAGCAACTTGTTATATCAGTATATAAAATGTTTACCAATTTAATAAATCTTGAACCAAAGCAAATATGGTCTAAAGGCTTAAACAAGAAATCCCATTCAAGTCTGTCAAAACGCCGTCTCGTTATCAAGTGTTATTATTGCTGCTGGGATGCAAGCTGTTCTGTTCTGTATAGCAGAGTTTCCTGGAGATGGATTCAATTTTCGACACTGAATCACTTCCAATCAGGCCAAACAAGAGAGTTGTGTCGAGTAACATCTGGAGAATAAGATTCTCATCCTTACTTATTAATTCCCAGCTATCTGCCGCCACTAGATGCTCGATTTCCGCTATATAGATGCTTCTGATATCTGCAAATTCTGGACACTGAACTAGGAAATGCATACGGTCTTCTACAACGCTCTTACAAAAAAGACAGATATCATTCTCATATTGATTAAATTTGGATCTGTGTGCTTGCGGATAGTATGTATCGGTTAGTAACCTTGCCTTGATGACGGCACGTTTTACATCATATGTATTTGCTGTCACTGTTGACCAGATCGGATGTGGCCTTCCGATATCAAGGATGTCAACATTCACAAACCGGGCTGATGATTTCTGCTTAATGTCTTCCTTTAGCATCTCTAGGACTACCGTGTTTACAGCCTTTTGGACATGACGCTTCCATACACATTTAGGTGGTGAGTCTTGTAGCAGCAGGTGGGCGGATGGTAATTGAAATTTCCGTAAAATCAATTCGACATCTTGAAACCAACTGTGCTGTCTTCTCTTTTCATAACGAGCTGCTGAATTGCTAACTGTTGTTCGACAGAGCCCTCACTCCTTAGTAGTGCACCAAGTAATGTCACTCTCTTCTTTTCAATTTGCGCCTCTATCGGCAGTGCACCAAGAAGTAAATATGCCAGTGAATTTGTACAGCTATTTGGCAGTGATTGCAATTGCTTT
The DNA here is from genome assembly GCA_034401795.1 of Chaetoderma sp. LZ-2023a. Taxonomy (NCBI): domain Eukaryota; kingdom Metazoa; phylum Mollusca; class Caudofoveata; order Chaetodermatida; family Chaetodermatidae; genus Chaetoderma; species Chaetoderma sp. LZ-2023a. Next base: position 59,801,935 of record CM067362.1, on the reverse strand, counting down.
AAAGTTTTCCTTTCATGTGTAGTTATCTGACTCATTTCCTTCTTTGGTATAATTAATGCCTCCAGTCCATACGTTCATCGTCGTATTACATATGTTGACCATAGTTTTATACTGGCAATTGGGCTTAGTCCATTAATTCCATGAAAGCCAGCACCCATCAATGAATAAGCTGTTGCACGAACTTTTCTTATAATTTCTTTGCCTAGGCCACTTTTGTCGTCTGTTCTTATTAGTCCCAGATGTGTATATTCCTTTACCACGTCCATCTTTTCTTCGTTTAGTGTCCACTCATATTCTGTTTCTTTGCCTTGATTGAAAACCATCACTTGACTTTTGGCAATGCCCTTCTTTATTTGCATGCATTGTTGCAGCATTCAATCCCACCTAATCAACTAATTGAATAAGATCCCGTATAAGCAAAGCGTTATTTAATATTGTTCTTTCTGGCACAGAGCAGGTTTGATCATTATCAATGACTTGGCCTAGGACTGCGCCAAGTTTTAGTGTTAGTGCCCGAGTAATAATCTTATAGTCTACACCGAGTAGAGAGATTGATCTATAATTCTGTATTTTATCTCTGTCACCCCTCTTGTATATAAGCCCAACATATGCTTGGACCATCGATGGAGGGAGATGGCCTTACTTAAAAATGCTGGTTGCTACTTCTTCTAATACTGGACCAAATATGTGCCAGAATGTTTGATAAAATTCGACTTTTCTAACTTCATACTTTTGAGGGATTTTGTCAAATCATCAATTGTTAGTGATTGGTCACAGTTTTCGCCGCATGCATCTGGAAGTCTTTGCGTTATATAAGCTAAAACATCCCTAGTTGCAGCTTCATCAATTCCCTCAGATTTATACAATGATTTGTAAAATTCGGATACTGCTCTCATCATCTCTGCATTTGGGGACACTGATACACCATCATTAGTCTTCAGTGAGTGCATTAATTTCTCTATACCTCTTGCTTTTTCCAAGTTACACAAGTAACGTGTAGGCTTTTCGCTCTCGGTGTGCATTTGCTCTCTTGACCTTATTTTGGCGCCATCAAACTGATATTGCTCTATTTCATTTAGCTTACCTTTTAATTTATGGTGCAGATAATCATAATTAGTAAAATGATGTTTACAACCGCCATCATTAGATTAACTTGATTTGGGGTTTTTAGCTCGTTTCTTAGACAATTTACCTAATTTTCCTGCGAATTCAATGTTTCCTAGTTCTACCACATACAAATATTCATATTTAGAAGTATCAGAATCATGGCGCAGTAGACGATATTTAACGCCTCTCGCCGTTACATATGGTACTAACACTTCACCACCTTCTGATCGGTACATTACCATTTCATCTTTCATCTGTGAACTTTGTGTTTGAATTGACACATCTGATCCTGCAACTGACATTGTATCATCATCCATATCATTTTCCTCAATCTCAGATTCTGAACTATTATCTTCATTATGGCGCTTATTTCCAATTGATATGCATTTAGCAATAACGCCATTACTCATATCTTCAAGCTGACTTAAATCAGGTGGGCTTAGCGGAAAATCGACTGAACTTTCCGACTTATGGGACCTAAATTTATCCTGCACCTCTTCAAGAGAGTAATTATCTGCGTCTTTTGTAATATGCTCATTTGTATGCATTTGGTTTACATCCATAATGGGTCCTACTACATTTTGATTAATTTCTGGAGTTAAAGTTATCTCTCCTCTAGTATTTCTATCTCATCAACTGCAGTTACTTTAATAGGATTTGCTGCTTTTCCGTCTCTCTTTCAGTGGCATGAACATGGACAGTAACTTCCACAGCGATTGCTTCAGAAGCATGCAGCTCAGTTGTATCCATTAAAGGTGGATTGTTATCTTCTACTGTGGGGTTGTTTTGTTTTTCAGACAGAGCCATTTGAAATGGCCAGCTACACCACAGAGCAAACATTTATTCCTATTTGGGCAATCTGCTGCCAGATGATCGGTACTGAGACAGATTCGGCATTCCTTAATCTGCCCTCTATACCACAGTGGCAGAACAAAGCTGCCATCAAGTGTCAATCTGCTTGATAAAGGGCTATCAACCTTTTCAAACCATATGCGCCTTACACCATTCTCCAGAGTTCTATCAAAGGGATATGTTTCCCGTTCAATCTTCTGTACTTTGCTATACTTCTTAAGTTCATTCATGATGCGTTCATCTGGAATCTCCAAGGAAACTTTCATCTTCTAACAACCTATCTGACTTGATTTCCTCTACATTACAGACTTCGCCTTTCACTATGAGAACTTCTTCTAGAAGCTTCTCCTTAATAAGTTAATTCGCCACAGTCACATTCCATACAGTTTTCGTGACATTAATGAGCCCCTGTAAAATAGCAGTACCCGCACCAACCATGCCCTTTAACCCATGATACACGTCGATAGCAGTAACACACCACCCCTTAGCTGTTATCTTAAGGCTTAGGGTACGTTTGTAATTCGTTGCCAATTTAATATTACGGCGCAGTTAAACCCACTAAGGTAATACCGCGTACCAGGACAAAACCTTAAAATAACGTCCCTTTAAATCGCCTGGACAGTATAAATAAACACTATACTGCCATAATGACTATCTATATAGAATGATAAACCAAGTATTGAATAAATGACCAACACGCAAAGAGCTAAACACCAATAAATTAGTGTCCCCTTTAGAACGTGTGGTTCACTAACCCCCTTACTAATAGGAACAGTCAAAATGAACAACGGAGACGGGCCGAATATGGCCAAGAGTAAAAGAGAAACGATTAGGCTCAGTGGTCAGTAAAAATGGCTAACCACGGAGGTGATTTCAGATTTCAATCTGAAAACACAAGTCACGATTGCGACCTCCTACAATCCAAAATATATAAACTGACAACAAATATAATATATATGAAACTATATGAAATTAGGAAACCAACTGAACAATATATATATATATATATATATATATATATATATATATATATATATATATATATATATATATATATATATAAGCTTTCTAGAAACTAGTAAATTGAGTAGATAGTGTAGAGCTAAAAAACCCAACATCTGTTCGCTTTGACGACTACTACTACTACTGCTACTACTACTACTACTACTACTACTACTACTACTACTACTACTACTACTACTACTACTACTACTACCGCCGCCGCCATCGTCGCCGCTGTTGCTGCTGCTGCGCCAACGACGATGACGACAACAACAACGACGATGACGATTACATTAATTTCTGTTTGTATTAGGTTTGAAGCTCTATACCAGTACAGTCAACCTCAGGCTCACCTGCACAACGGCCACTGGACATACCCATACTTTGACTGTGGAGGTGGTGATATATGGATGGTCACTTATTCTTCGCCGATATTCTCATTTCACTTTCCTACGAACGAGCCAGTCTTCAGGTAGGTGCTATGAAGGATATGCAGGTAATGTACCTTTCTTGATGTCCTACAGTGGTGCTTGTTGTTGTTGTTGTTGTTGTTGTTGTTGTTGTTGTTGTTGTTGTTGTTGTTATTATTATTATTATTATTGTGGGGTTGGTGGCGCCCGTAGTGGTGGTAGCGGTTGTGGCGGCGGTGGTGGTGGTGGCAGCAGCCGCAAAAGCTAGACAAATTAGTTTCAAAATATTCAACAAACTATTCCATCATCATATATAATGCATGCTTCTGGTCTATGGTAGATAAGAGATAATAAATTGTTACTTGATTTATTGTTTGCTATCCATCAGGGGCATAGCTACTATCGACATAGAGCTAACTAACATAGACATCGACCAGTGTGATATACGCTCCACAGCGAGTGAGCGTGATGATTCCGGCATAGACGTCTTTCATGGCACACACAACTGTCAACCGACTACAAAGGTATCGTTGATATAAGAAAGAAATGGTGATTTAATAAAATCAACATAATACAAACCGATGATCACTCACCGACAGACGGTAGAGACACGCATGCGTAAAGACACACGCACGGTCCCTTAGATACGCACACACTCCATTGATCATGTATATCACATTACGTTAAATTTATTCAGGTGAACATTTCTGAATACTGATGCTTCAACTGTAAATAAGATTTTACACTCGCTTTGCTTTAACCCTTGCCACTCTGATGTCAATATTCTATCTTTTAATGCGTCAATAGCATGGAAATTGGTGTGCATTTTAAAACAATTTTGGTGGAAGGTGTTGCTGTCTATGACAGCAACATATTCTACCAAATTTATTTAAAAAATGAACATCAGTTCATCTTTTAATTTAATTTAAAAGTTAACAATGTTGACATCGAAGTGATAAGGGTTAATACATAAAAAGTGGATCTCACACAAGTTGATCTCTCATATCAAATTTATCGAGCGAGCTTAGCTAGATCTAGGATGGAATGAGTTTAGCGAATTCCAAACCCGATCTTACTAAATCAATGTGATAAATTTGATATGAAAAGTTACAGAATTCGCATGCTATCTGTCAAAAGATATTATTCATAAATTTCACGTGGATTCTGGTAAATTTCTTTTTACATTTTCGGTATCATTGCAGCGATTCACAGCTGACATTTCTGATCAACACGCAGCAAAATATAGTTGCAAACACATCTTATTATTTTAAACTTGACATTATATTATTCATTGAATTCGAGCTTTTTATTAATATTTATCAACAAATCTCATTCTACAGCATTTTAGCATGCGGTAATGAAATAAATTGACAAGCTGTGGAAAATATAAGATATTATGTAATAATTTAATGAACGTTATGCAGTGTGTTATAAGATGTATATGATGGCCTATATTTTAACGGCAACTGACTCTGACGCGATTTTGCTCATGTACTGGGCTGATATCGACCCAGTCCCGGACCAGTAACACGCGTTATTAGGGACGGTTTTTTTATTTTAACAGTGTCACCCAATTAGCGGCCTTGGATTCAGACGTGGCACATACGAGTGTATATGCGAGGACGGATTCTATTTCCCAAATTTATTGTCAACGAGAAAGGCGTTCAACGGAAGCGATATCGAGGGATATTTCGACACATACAAAGACTCTCGTCATCGTGCTATTCATTCATTTCGCTGTCTCCGATGTTCACGTGGTTGTGATACGTGTGACGATGCTTCGCCGTGTATGTTCGTCTATAGCCAGACCATCAGGATCATTATCACCGTTATCGCAACGCTTATTGTCGTGGGAATCGTGTATCTGTTCTACATCATCCACCACTACAGAGATAAGAGGGTAAGATGTAGGCCTACAGATTAACAATTTAATTGACAAATGTTATCAGGAAAATTCTAATTTTCTCTTATAAACTGTCCATTTGCTGACCAAGAGAAAACTATTTTTGAAATTTTATTACTGGAATGACTGATTCTCATATCGACCAGTCATTCCAGTGGTCAATTTTCAAAAGTATTCATCTGGTCTACAAATTGATACATTTTGGCCGGTTTAGGAATTAGCGGGATAACTATTTTACTTTTTAATTCACTTCATCTGACGCCACAATGGAAGAATCCGATCTGGTACTCAAGTATATGATGTCATAATCAAATACGTACGTGTATGTGAGCTGACGCCGGCACTATCGAACAGTTGTAGCCCCGTCGCGAAAATCTAAACGTCCGTCACGAAAGTGTACGAATTGTCTTTGACGAATTGGCATATAATATTCGGTTGAATTTTTAAAACTACCATAGGCAGCAACGGCACCGGGTCAAATTAGTTTTAAGATAGTCAAAAGCTTATGTGTATAGTTAGCTTGAAATTGCGATTCTGAGAATTTATGGTTCAAAGTATATAAATCGACCCCAACACACGCAAAACGTGACATCTTAGTTAGAAATTGCCGGGCATAGCTAGAAATGAGCGAGGCATAGCTAGAAATGGGCGTGAAATAGCTAGAAATGGGCGTGACATATCTAAAATTGATACCATTATTGCCTCTTCATAAACCCGATATGTTGTCTATTTGTAGGTCATGAAGTCAGCCAGCCCGATCTTCCTGTACATTATGTGCCTAGGTGGCATTTTAATAACATTACAGGTAGCGCAAACGCGCGCATGCACGCACACGCTCACGCATGTACACGTACATGCAGTCACACACGCATGCACGCACTCACTCACACGCACAGTCGCGTTAGTGGGCATACATTCATGAAAGAGTTAACTAGATGCCAGAAGTACGAGGTAGTGAACAGTTCAGAAATAACTTAAGCTGTTTCCAAAATAAAATAAAACGTATTGTTGAATGGTTTGAACGTACTATGATAAACTGACAGCAATGTCTTCTAATCTATTTATGTTCTAAATATCCATATACACATAATTAAAACATTGCTGTCTAAGGCATCAATGCCTTCTAACTCAACCATGTTCAAAATATTCAACAGACCAGTTCTAACATCCTGTTCAAGAGTGTATTAACTAACATGGTTCTGCTTTTTGTGTTGTAAATATGTTAACTTATTTATAGACAAAAATAACTTACCATGTCTGCAACACAAAACAGAACCAAGTTAGTGAGTACACCCTTGAACACGATGTAAGAAATGTTCTGTTGAGTATTTTGAACATAATTGGGTTTGAAGAAATTACTGCCTTACATTTTATTTTGTTTTTGGAAGCAAAGTTCAGTTATTTCTTAGATGGTTGTGTTTACAATAACAGTTTACCGTATTTATTAAAACAGATCTTCGTTATGTATGCCGAGCCCACAGACGCCATGTGCATCGCCAAATACTGGCTCTCTCACGTCGGCTTCTCTCTACTTTACGGAGCCTTGCTGATTAAAACATACAGGTACAGAATGCGCATAGGCGACTCACTTCCCATAGCAATTGATGAATCCAGTTTCTCAGCCACTCATATGACGTCAACTACGTCACATATCGACTGACATTATAATCAATTACGTCATGAATGACGCGATTTAGCTCATTATAAACACTTAACAGTCCGTTAAGTTGTACGAATTGTATGCCTTCACTCTTTAATAAATATTTTGTGGAATATTTTGAAACTAATTCGTCTAGGCGAGGTTGCTGTCATAGGCAGCAACAACAACCCAGTCAAATTAATTTCAAAATATTCAACAGCTTATACCTGTATAAATTTCTGGAAGTTGAAATTCCGAGAGTGCAGGGTAACATGGGAATAGCGTGGGTGGAGCTTAGCTAGAGATGGGCGGAGCACAGCTAAAATCCCCCTCGGATTACGAGTCACACTTGCTACCTCTAGACCACGCCGGTGTGTACGAAGCGTAGTGGCAATTGAATCCTTCAATTCGGTTCCTCTCTTTTCTCTCGTGTATTGCTGTTTCATAGATTCATACTTTTTCATTTCGGCCTTTCCTTACCTTACAACCATCCCCCCCCCCACCCTCTCTATCTCTCTCCCTCCCTCTCCCCCCCCCCCTCCCCCCTCTCTCTCTCTCTCTCTCTCTCTCTCTCTCGCACGCCAGCACGCTCGCACGGATCAAATTCCAAATACTACATAGTACTAGGTCTCCCACTTCAACTTCTTCCTACTTGATTCTACATTGCTAATGAATCAGGAAGGTATATCAGGCAAATACTGACGTATTGACTCTCCTATCGATTTCTCTCTCATGTTACCGTTTTGCATTAAAGGAAAACAAATTTGGGGGCAGTTCTAGCTTTCTGGTGATACAAAATCCAATGGCAGAACGATACATGACATTTTCAGATCGGTAGGCCATCTTTAGTTTAAAATATTTGATTATTAATCGTGAAATTTCGACGCAATACTCTGTTTCGTGGAGATTGCAGTTAATCAATTTTCAGCTAATCAGAAATATCACCACTGTGTTCTGCGGACGAGTTCGTGACGTAACGGGGGTACCAAGAAATCTAGCGATAAATAGATTTCAGTGAACAAAAGAATTAATTTTTCGATAGTTGAGCTATGAATGGGACTTTAGAAAGATTAATTAAATGCACGCTGGTCAAAGATGATGGCGCCGAGAGATTTATATCAATATCTCTACCAAGTATTGTTTATTGCCCAAAGTCACTCACATTTAGTCTATAGATACTTTATCTAAACGATATGTAAGAACAATATTAGTAAGGTAGTCAAAGCGCGCATAGCCATATCAAATCATGTTACTGGGCTGGTACTAGGCCAATACCATCATCATTATCATCATTTTACGAGGCATAAGCCATTGGCTTGTTATTGCCTCAGTGTTTTTGTCGTAGAATGGCTTGTTCAGTCTAATTCAAAAGTTCTTTCCTTGAAGTCGATTTCTAGTTTACTCTTGAGTGATTTGACTGTTGTTGCTCCTCGAAACCGTTAGATTTAAGACTTGAACCATTACCACTCTGATGTAAATATTCTATATGTTGCTGTGTCACTAACAAAGAAGCCGGTGTACAGTTTTCAACAATTTGGTTGATGAAGTTACTGTCTACGACAGCAGCGTCCTCCACCAAATTTGCTGAAAAATTAAACCAGATCATCTTTTTATTTAATTTGAAAATTAAAACTTCTGACATCAGAGTGGAAAGAGTTAGCACTGATTTGTGGAAATGCTGTGTTGGATATGGGTGTTCCCCGCGTCAGCTGCGGTGTACCGCCTACACTCATGGTTACACCCTGCTGCGCCTAGCATTTGGTTACTCGTTGACTTGTGGAGGCCTAAGTTGTTCTTATTGATGTTGTTTTAATCTTTTGCGTTCATCGCTATTCAAGTCTCCTTCTCTACGCTAGTGTCTCTTCATGCTACCACAAAATGCGGACGTGGAAGCGGAGACCTATCTACGGATAATTGAAATCGCTACAGAGCATGTTCTTGCTGATAGACAGGCTACTCCAAGATCATTTCCCTGTATTGGAAGAGTTGCAGTATGACTTTATGATCGGCTGGTATACATATGCCTGTTCAGTCGAAATCAAACGTTCTTTCCTTGGAGCAGATATCTAGTTGCTCTTGAATAATTCAATTGTTGTTGCTTCGACTATTGTAGGTGGCAGTAAATTACAATGTGGTTCCACTCTATTCGCGAAAAAGTGCTTGCGAATATCTCTGTCGCTGCGTTTTATGTTGAGCTTAAACCTATGACCTCTGGTTTGTGTAATACTGGATATTTAGAAAAGTAGTCTTTATTAATGTTATATAGATCGCTGATGAGCTTGAATGTTTCAATTAAATCTCCTCGAAACCATCTATATTTCAGTGACATTATATTTAGGGCTTCAAGTCTCCGTGTAGCTATATTCTCTGATTTGCGGGACGAGTTTTGTTGCTAGGCGTTGAACTCTTTCTAAGAGCTGTCATTTCCCTTTCAGTCTGTGTGACCATGCCGAGTTGCAGTATTCGAGCATAGGTCTCACTAGAGACTTGTACAAGAGCGTGAAAGTAGATGGGTCTATGTTGGTAAAGGTTCCTTTGATTAGTCCTATTGTGCTGTTTTCATTGAATACAAAACTACCTATATGAATAACAAAAGAGAAGTTTCTATCAATATGCACTCGCAGGTCTTTTTCGACCTTTTTCGACCTTTTTCGATGTTGATACAGGGTGCTTATCGGGCGTATCTGTAATATAGTATATAGTTTGTGGGCTAATCCTGCCGAAATGTAGAACATGCGTTTTACATGTGTTGAAGGATAGCTGCCATGTCTGCGACCACTTACAGACATTCTCTATGTTGTCTTGGATCTTATTGGTAGCTGGTTTGCCATATATTTGTGTGTCATCTGCAAATATTTTGCAGTGTCAGGTTAATAGGACTGGTAGATCATGCATGTGTATCAGAAAGAGGATATGTCCCAGGACACTTCCTTGTGTCCCGCCGCTTGTTACTTCTATCCAGTCTGGTGTTGCATCATTGATTCTTACTCTGTTTTCTATTACATAAGTAGTATTCCTATTCATGTTACTAGATTGTGACCTATATCATAGCCTCTGAGTTTTGTTTGGGGTCGTTGATGTGGTACAGTATCGAATGCTTTTGAGAAGTCTAGGTATACTGCATTTACAGGTTCGTTTGAATCAAGTTTGGTTGCTATATCGTCGAGGTGCTGTAGTAGTTGAGCTTTACATGATCTATTATGTCTGAATCCATGCTGACATTTGGTAAATAGATTGGCTGTTTCCATAGAGTATAATATGCTGTCCCTTATGAATGACTCCCGAACCTTACACAAGGTATACGTAAGACTGATTTGTCTGTAGTTGCTTGGGTAGTTTTTGAATCCTTTTTTTGTGTATGCAGCATACATTTGCCATTTTCAATATCCCAGATAATTTGCCGTCCTCTAGAGACTTAAAGGCCCAGTATTGGGCCTGTACCATCTCAGTAACCAGTGCTACTAGGCAAGGCCCAGTAAGAAGCTTAATAGTTTAACACCTACGTTTATAGCATTGCCATTCACATAATGTCTTACATATAATCCATCTTTTGTTTATTTAACAGAATTTCTGCAATATTCCAGAAAACTGGCAAGCGTATTCATTTGCCGGACAAAGTACTATTGCGTTATTCTATTCCAATTCTTATTCTGGTGATTGGGTTTTTGGTAGCTTGGATGGCCGTGTCTCATCCGCGGGCAGTCAGAATTAAGGCCAACAATGGACTGAAATACGTGTACTGTGATGGAGATTGGTGGGAATATGCAGCTGCTGGGGGTCAGTATAGTCAGAGCATGACAAGTCTAACCACGTTGCATGTGCTATAGGCAAGCACACATCTGCACGGATGCACACAAGCACCCGCATGCCATCACACAGGCACGCGCATTCATGCATGCATGCATGCACGCACACAGGCATGCACACACGAACCGCATTCATGTACGTACGCACGCATGCATGCATGCAATTTTAACCTCTAGATTTTTCGATCATTTGATTAAAATGTACAAATTCGCTGGAATCCTACATGTTTGCTCATGAAGCTAGTATAACTACATCATGGCTATGCTGGTGTGAATCTCAATGGTACATATTTAATAACTATTTGAATGCCGGTAAATTGTACCTGGAGATGAAAAGGAATGCTTGCGACCAGAACATAGATATAGATTCTAACACATACTATACCATTCCGTATATTTCAGCTGAAGCATTGTTTTTGCTCTGGGGCGTGTACTTGTCATTCACCGTCAGGAAAGCGCCATCACAGTTTAACGAAAGCAAGTTCATCACGTGGTCAATCTATAATGGAGTGCTTATGGGAACCTTTATCATTATAATTACGTACGTAACTTCACACATTTCCCTCATCCTGTAAGGGAAATAGGGTAAATTGCGATCGGGTCTGTTTGTTTGTCCCGAGCTTTATCTAAAACAACAACGGATCCGATTTGGCTCAATTTTTAACACAACAAAGGAAAATCGCAAACACTGAGGAGAATACTAAAATTGAATTAGATGTATTGTTCCAACACTTTAAATCATTAAATGAGCAGACCGGCGATGGAAATTACGTTCTGCATATTCAGATATAGGGATTGCGAGGAACTTGATGTAGCAATATCTGAATCCAAAATTAGAAAGTCAATCAGCAACATTTTAAATGGAAAAGCTAGTAGAACTGATTATAGAATCAACGAAAATATAAAGAGCGCATCTGAAATTATGATGCATAGATGTAGTAATGGGGAGGGGGCCAATGGGTGTGTGGGGTGGAATTGGGGAGGGGGATATACCCCATGTCTTTCCTCCCCATAGTGTATCCCCATACACGCCTGTGATGCCTATCTATTTGCGGTTATGTAATTCAGTTTTCGATAGTGGTTATTTACCAGAGTCGTCGCTGGTAGGAAAATGATTCCAATATATACAAATAAATGCCCTGCAAATTATAGGCCAATAATTCTACTAAGTTGTCTCGGGAAATTGTTTACCTTGCTCTTGAATAGTAGACTAAAACCATACGCAGAATATCCTATATGTATAATAGTCAGTACATGCTATCAAAATTAGATAGATAACATAGACATCATAGTATACATGCATGGCGGATACCTTATAGTACACAAGATTAAATTAGAATATATTTACAAGAATACAATATTTCATAGAGAAATTTCGTCGCACTTTTCTATTCGTTATCCATTTATAAATAGTATCCTCGTTTCCACAGAACAGAAATAGAGGAACAAGGGGTGAGATCAGGGGCATGTTCGTGAGCGGGTTGCAACTTACACCTAATCTATTATGACATCATAATGACTCCAAGGCAGCTATGCCAGGCGCAAGCTACGACCCCTCCACGAACACGACCCCAGATCGACAAAATAATCATTGACCCCTAAAAATCATCTACCAAAAAAGTCACACTGTAAAACACAATGTTGCCCGCCTTGCACCCATTTTGACTGACAGCCACTACTGCTCACTGCAACAACAGCTTTCAGTCAACCTGGATCAAAGGATGCCAGCTTACATTCTTGCACACCCATAACTGTATTACGATGATCTATTTCAAGGTTAGCCAGGCAAGAAGCTGGTTATACATGGATATTTATAATTTGTCGAAGATGTTCACTATTCATAACCCACAACGTCTAAGTACATTTGGAGAAAGTGCTCATGTCATCAAATCCTTTCGCATTTTAAAAGCCTCATACACATAGGATGCTAATCTTTTCTGGACAACTGTACTTGGCCAGTGTAATAATTCCGTAAATTTATAGACACTTGGTCTTTTATAATATGGTGTGATGAAGGTTTTACATAAGTTGCTCTACATGGGGCATATCAAGGCAAAATTATACTCGTCTTCTATATAATTTTTACATAATAGACAGATTATTTTCGGATAGTCATGTGGGTGTTGGCTTATGCCATTTTCCCATCTCTACATGCAGTCTATGACTCTGTCCTGATCTTACATAATGCTTGCCTATGTTCCGTTATTTTAACCGTCTCTAAGTATGCTTTATATATCAAGTCATTAACAAAGTATATATATATATAACCTGGCTTTACTACCTCTGTCTAATAATCCTATCCATTCTTGCATGTAATTATTATCACAAGCTCTTTGTTTATATTGTACAATAAACATGTTTTTTGTCTACATTGCTGCCTTGCGATACCCAAACGTCATTAAAACCGCACATGGACAACATATCTCTAAGTGCACTCACCCAGTTAATACGTGAATTATGTATACAATAATCATAGAAAACATATATACAAATATGTCTTATTAATTCTCTTGGTTCAGATTCCAATATTTTAAACCAATACTTCAACATTCGCGTTTCTCTGGTCAGATAGAGTGGCACTCTTACCCAGCTCCATGCACATTTTACAATTCGAAAGTGACATTTTTCAACTTCATAATCTGCATTAAACCCCCGTAACTCACTGCCATAACAAAGAAATTGGTAGGATCAGTTTGTTAAAGCCATTGCATATATGGCTGGGTGTTGGGCGTACAAATTTGTGACAATGTTTCTTTAGAGCAAAAAACGGTCTTCTGTGCTTGGTCAGACAATAGTTTCTGCGCTAACGAAAATGATTCTGATGTGCTGAAAGCTTTGCCTAAATATTTAAATTCATTAACAATTTCAATTTCATATGTGCCATACACAAATTTGACATTTCCTAAAAACCAGTGCCTTCGTCTTCTTTGCATTTAACATTAAACACCATTTATTACAATATTCATATAAAATATCTAATGCTTCCTGTAGTCCAGATATTGTCTCTGATAGCAGTACAATGTCATCTATGTACAGAATTAAGAATAACATTAACAGTGTTATATCCAACCCTTCTACCCCTCCCCTGGCCAATTCTTCTTATAAATCATTTACATACATCGTGAATAAGAAGGGTGACACACCTGACCGCAAACTCTGTTCTAGACCCGAAATAACATGATAGTTCTAGATTTGCCCGAACTCATGTTTTGAGACTCGAGTATATTGACACTATTATATTTATTATGCTTCCTCTTATTCCAAGTTTCAATAGTTTATACCACAAGCAATCTCTTACAATATAATCAAACGCTTTAGTACACTTTATTTATTTCTGCCCATTTATTTAGTCTGTTATTTAATATCGTCGTGAATAACTTACCCAGCGTGCTCAGTAACGTGATACCTCTATAATTGTTAACATCATCACCGTTGCTTTTTCATGGAGAGGTATCAATATACCTTCTGACCAGCTTTCAGGGAAGTTTCTGCTAAGAAAAATGTTGTTAAATAAAATTAAATTGTCGGGTTTCAACTCATATAAAATTCATTGATTAACAAATCTGGACCGGCGCTTTTGTTATTCTTTAATTGTTATATGGCCTTACTAACGTCAGATATTTCGGCGTTCAGCTCATCAAAAATAATTTGAAATTCCTCATTTGCTTGAGAATAGCTCGATACATAAGATACATAATTTTGCACTGCTATATCTGCATAATAAAATTCCGGATTTGACTTTAAAAAATCTACAAATTCATCTATCTATATATTTCCGATTTTCTTGTTCTCTTTTGTTTTCAATAGCTTCCAATATACCTGTATATCCGTATATATTGTGCCTTAAGTAATTCTTCAGTTAAATTAATGCTTTGCTCTGTGTTGAATTTTCTCATATTCTTTTTAACATCTGTCCTAGCTGTTACCATATGTATGTGAGTCATCTCACTATTTGTGTTTCTGGATCGATTTAACGCCCGAAAGAATTGCTTTCTTTTCTGTTCACAATATACTAAGTACTGCTGAGGTAAGTTATTTCGATTAGTTCTTCGTGACTTATTATATACCTTTAAACATAATGCATCTGCTGCTTTTTAATCGTCGATGTAAACACAGTTACTGCTTGATTTACATTGACTTCCGCGAGCATATATGGTTCATCCACAAGTGCATTCATTCTTTACAATAATTCCTGGACGTCTTCAGACAAAATGTTGTTTCTGTACTCGGTAATTTTATCAGCATTCCAAATGTATTCTTGATTAATAACCTTCTGCGAATTATTACTATTAACATTTTTTTGCATTGGATAATACATCTAACAAATTTATGTTCAGATAGCTAATTTGGCTCATCAATTACAAATCTTTTATTATATGAAATTTGTTAAAGGAGCAGAGGAAATAATCCACCACACTCATACATGTTATGTCCCCTACTCCTCTGTCTCTCCCAAATCTTCCATTCACGATTCTGATCTCCGTCCTCGTACACAATTCTAATAATTTATTTCCAGTACTGTTTGCTTTTGCCAGGTCCTTAGAGAAGTGAGGAAGTGAAATGCCTTCTTCATATTCGATATTTACAAGCACGTGAAGTCGCATTAAAGTCGCAGAATAGTAACAAAGCTACAATTCGTGTTTTCACGTTTCTTATTTAAAATAAAACCTTCCCCTGTTCTGCAAGAACATAGAGGTAATACGTAGCAAAGATATATATATATATATATATATATATATATATATATATATATATATATATATATATATATATATATATATATATATATATATATATATAAACAAAAATATGTTTTATTTACAACTATCTACATTATATCACCCGAGTCCGTGTTACCCAGTGTGATGCCACTTGAAATATTGTTTCGAACGTAAATAAGTAATCCACCCGAGGCTTGCATCGCCCTGTTATTCAGCGGCCTATTTAAAGCAAAATATTTGAAACCTTCCATATCATAATTAAATAAAATCAGAGCACCATGGTTCAGTTACAAGAATAATATCACTATTAGCAGCTAAGTTTTGAAAGACTGGAGATTTAATTTATCATGACGCTCACAAGAAAAAGCTGCACTGCTGTTTTACAGACGTCAAACAAGCATTCTATACAGTCTGAAGAGTTGGGTTATGGGGGAAATTATTAAAAACTAAATTTATTGAAAATGCTAAAACGTAATATACAATATGTATCAGTAAATGGTAATGTGTAATGTAAAACCAAATAAATTCGCATTACCTTTTCAGCATAATAGTGGTAAGACAAGGAGAAAATTTGTCATTCTTTCTGTTTTCCGTCTTTTTAAATGATCTCCAGGAAAGCGAAAGGAGCACCTATACGATCATCTATAAATAAGTTATGAAAAATTATATCTTCCTATACCTAGCAATCTTCATCTACGCGAATGACACAATAGTTATGGCTGATTTAGCAAAAAACTTAGAAAGTGCATTGTATTTATTTAATAATTACTGTACGAATTGGAAACTCAAAGTAAACGTAAGAAACACCCAAAAAATTATTTCTTTCAAATAGCAAACGACACAGGGAGAACACATTTTGTAATGGGAGGCGAAGAAATTGAAGAGGTAGACGTATGTCGTTTTCTGTTATTTTGAGATGTAAAACATTGCTTTCTTGGAATGTTTTAGATTTCTGGTCTTACATGTATAAAAACCAAGGTTACTTTTAAAAACTGTGATATATATATATATATATATATATATATATATATATATATATATATATATATATATATATATATATATATATATATATATATATATATTATAAGTAACCTTGTATACATGTATTAACAGAAATCTAAAAAACATGACAACAAAGTAATGCTCCAGTTGCTTCACAAAATAAATAAAAATGACATACCATTTGACTAACAGTGTCGCTGTATATGCCTCATAGATATGGGAATTTGAAAATCTAGAAATACTTGAATGAAGCCAACTACGGTTTTTAAAGTATTGTTCACGAGCAAGGAAAAGCACACACACTGTTATGAGGAAACCGACCTGTACCCATTAAGCATAACGGAGAATTTTAATATGGTAAGATTCTTGGCGGGTTTAGTGAATGCAGGGTATGGAAAATTGAAATCAATTGACCAAAGAAACACTGCGGATGCAATATATATATATATATATCTAATTGGAAACATGAAATCAACACATCAAAAGGAATCGGCAAAGAAATTAAACAAAACCTACACTTTGAAAAGTATCTTGAAAAGTTATCATTCAGAGAAGCAATTATTCTTTTAGAATACGAAAGTCACTTTCTATGCAGGTGTAGTAAATACAATGATCCAAATATATTCCATAGCATTATACCACAAGTACAAACCCCGAATAAAAAACTAAAGGATTACTATCAATGTGCAATTTGGCCACGCCCGTGCTTAAAAAATTAATCAACTTCTTACTATTTGCTAAAACGCCAAGACTGTAAACCATACAACATCGACATGTATAGGTAAATAACAATACACATTTTAATATATGTAATTAAGGTACGCTGCGGTCCATCCGAATATTCCGCTCTGCTGCCTTGCATGTATACGATGTGCAGACGAGCTGGTTAACGTCGGTTCTCGGGGTGACGGATCGTGTTTCGCGACTTTCCGGAATGTACAAAGCCCGACTTCTAGATCCGGTGGAACGATAATGCTCCAATGCGACCATTGCCACCAGGATTGAACCAGACGATCTCATCCCGGCTGTTTGTGTCACCGGTATGATGGTCCAATACTCAATTTGGAAGTTAGACATAATTAATAAAAATAATATAACTAAAACAAGCAATACTACTCGTTTGCTAGTATGAGGGAGAAAATATAGTACATGGAACCAAGTTGGTGTCTTGTTCAATGTGGGCTCGTCAGAGGTACCTCACCGATCTTTAAATCTGCGAGGTAACCCTGCAAGGGAGAGTCCTAGCGCAGTCACTCTGGGTGGTTTAATATAAACCATTATACCCTTAGCAAAATATTATTGTTATGAGTGGAAAGTGCCTCGCGCGGGCCTCCATCACAGGAAAATGCCTTCAACGCCGAAGCAGAGGAGGGGAGCTGGCAAAACATGCCACTCTCTTGTTCAAGCATATGCTAAGTGTGTAGTGCGGTGAACCTAGTGAAACTGTATGCTATTGTGACGCATGCTGAATTACGTGAAGATTGGGTGGGTGATTTCCGGAGAATTCAGACACCATCATCTTATGTAGATTAAAGATACTGTATTGGTGGTTACCGCTTTATTTATGTGACCCTTCTGGTAACACCCTAAACTAACCTTTAGTTGTTCAATCAATGTTCCAAGCTTTGGCTGCAAATGGCAAGAAGTTCTACCTATCTCTTTAATGCGTGCCTGACTGGCGGAAATACTCGGTTCCCATATGGTCACCTTACGGAGCATCCCCCTCAGAAAAACAGTGAGCAGACATGTCATGGTGTGACAGCTCCTGAATCATATAACGATCCTGTTACTGATTGCGCCACAACCACATACAACATCACTAGGATAAGACATATTTACAAAAGCATTTGAAAATCGCATATACTTTTACGGTGGGGATAAGGAGACGGATATCCAATTATAGTGACCTTCCCGTGAAGGCCAAGACCACACCCAGTTACTGTGAAGAGTTAGAGGGAGATCCGTGTCCTGTCCGTCACCTGGTGTGTTAAGGACAGATCATGTAGGATCTGCTCTCGGGGACTAACATTTTACCTGTTGTTAGGGTTATGTTAAGAATGCCCTGAGATGCACTTCTGGCCAGTAAAAATAATATAATGTTTTTGCAGTGCTTCCTACTTTGGCATGGATATCTATGCTAACTGCTATCCGAAGATACTGGGGGAAGTGTGTGCAGAATCGACACTTTTGTCTTCGCCACTCGGAAACCCCAATGGTTTCCAGAGTCAGATCGCACCAACATGTCGGAGGGAGGTCCAGACAATTATAAGCCTTATAGCTTGAGGAACGTAGGAAGAAACAATCGCTGATATATTAATAAGGAGGCCCAAGGTATACAGTCAATTTATACCATGTAGACAGTGTGCGGTGTTACATATCCACTACATCCGGAAAAGAGGCTTACACAAATGGCTCCTAACGAGCGAACCATTCCCAACTATTTCTAAACCTATCCTATCGAGCTAGAATAGCAAGGTTTAGTCGATCTCATGTCAGGTTCGATTTATGAGAACCTGAACAGTGACTTCAGTGAAAAAGTGATGCTGGAGGAAAAAGGCGATGCGGTGTTATTGTTGCTGTATAATGTAGCCTATACTGTGGTCATAGTATTTTATTTAAAATAAGCAAAACAAGTAACTAGGATGGCTGCTGCCATATACATATCTAACTCACAGAATTGACAATAATTAAGGTCACCCGACCTTGCGGTGCTTGTTAGTCATCAGCACAAAACAAGGATAATATATACAGTAAAATATAAACCATAAAATGCAGTCTCAGATGACCAGTCGGTACCTATTAGTCATCAGTACCTATCTATAAATGTAAAAATACAATATTAATGAAAAATAGTTAGATGAATTAGTCATCGGTATGGAAAAAGTTCATAGATCACAGAAGATGATACATTCCGCATGAGGGATGCGAGATGGCTCGATTCTGTAGCTGCTTGGCGGATATCTGAAGGCGAACTGTTGATGCGGCTCTCTCTCAAAGACGGTGAAAAAGAACGATTGCGGTTGCAGATGTCTAGTAAATAGTCATATTAATTTAAACAGTATGGCAAAAAGGTTCCTTACTGTAGCAGAAGTTGAAAGCTTCCCTGTAGTAGTGAAGGGCACAGTTGAATGTTAAAAATAATGATGCATGTGCATCTTCCGTGCACACATTACATAATGCACTGCATAGCTCATGCGGTGCACCAGGAAAAGTTCCACTAGTCTGTGGTCTAAAAGTTAAATGTTATACACAATACATTGCACGGAGTTTGATTACGACATGTCGGCGTGGTTCGGCAGATCTGACGAGTTGTTCACCAAGAATCACTACTCGTTCCACATACTACAAGTTCTTTATGAGTTCTTTACATCGGGGCCGCAAGGCCCATCTGCAGGAAGACTCCTCTGATATTGTTGGAAGTGAGGGGTCCTTCTTTTATGTTTATTTATTTGTCCTCGGGTGATATCCCCCGAGAGTATACAAAAACTCAGATACAGATGCGGTGGTTGTGTGCCAGAGACTAAGAGCTGAAATCCGAAAGGCACTGCTGTGGTTGTATGGTACCACAGTCAGTCGGTAAGCAGCTGCTCATGTCTTGTACTGCTCTGGCCACACAACCTACCACTTTCTCTCTCGTCGGAGTGTGGGTCTCGATTCTCAGTTCTTTGCTCCTTTTGTACTCCTCATGACATCGTAGCGAGAACGCTCAGCCAACCAACGCGTGATCTGTAGCCAATCAGCGTGCGAGCTAGAAGGGCAAGGACATTATCACGTGATAAACATCCTCCCCATTCATTTAGTACATAGACACGCTTATGACGTATAATATTTTGAGCATAATTTAAGCAGAAAAATAAGGATAACTCGGCCATTTCTGGACCAATTTTAAAATGGGTTACAGTTCTGAATTCCTCGTTTCATTCCTGATACGTACCAAGAACGACGAGGATAGCATAATTTAAAGAAATTACATGCACCAACTCGGTACATTTTAGTATACATTCTCTGCCAACGCTGACACGTGTTGTCATGGAAGCTCTGACACACGATCATGCGCGCTACACGATCTCATGGACTTAGTAGTTTTAGAAACCTCTCCTATGTGGCTCCATACACACATACTATCCTACTAATGGGGCGTGCTCAGAACGTACCCGGAACAGCCGCCCAGTACCCAGCTGAGCTGGGATGGTTCGTACCTGTTTGGCCGATCCACGCTACAATATTATCAGCTGGTATCGAGTGCCATTCTTCATTCATCACCGTGAAGGTAACATGTGGATGAAAAAAAATCCGGATATTTGATAAGAGATCCGGAAATCCAGTGAGCTGTTAAAAATCCGCATTTCAGGATAAATCCGGAGAGATGGTCTACCAGAAAGGGTTGGCAAAAAGTGTTAGTATATTGTGGACTGGATGATAAACATGCATAATAAAAACAAATATTCTAATTCTAACACTATGAATTGTCATGAATATAACCCAAATATTGGTCTAAAGTTCATTTAAATATATTAAAATGTTAAGGATTTGTCATGCCACCGAATAAACACATCAAAATAAATCTGTGTGAAATTATTAAAACCATCAACTGTATCTTTCTTATTTCCGAAAATGTTGGTTCCGATCCCAGGATGATTCATAAAAAAGAAATATTAGTTACGTCTCCGGGATGTGGAAATTGTTTGAGTGTCGCTTTCGTGACCATCTCGGTCACTTCTCCAGCACTAACTGACGGTCGCTGGCAACGTCACTGGTCAGTTATTGTGGAGTCACGTGCCAGCATGGACTGGTAGACTGCTGGTATATGGTAGCCATCATCTCGGTTCGTGGTTGGTTGATGTTTGTAGATTTCAATGGCCTCTTTAAGCTTCAGTTAAAATACGTTGCTCTCGATGATGATGACCGAGGCACCTTGTCAAACTCTTCAGACAACACCACCTCAAAACTTACCACAAGCCCATAAACACCGTAAGATCACAATTAGTAAGACCCAAAGATAAACTGACCACCGATGAACGCACTGGAGTCATCTACAAGAACGAATGTGACCAATGTAATGCGACATATATAGGCAAAACGAAAAGGCCTCTCAGCACCAGAGTTAAAGATCATCTTAAAACCAACTCCAACTCAGCTGTGGCGGAACACACAGAATCCACTGCCCATGTTATAGTTTTCATATTTCTTTATTGGTCTAAATATTTAAACATTATTTGAAACGAAAATGGTTATTAGACATCATGTATAATAATTTTGAAAAAATGTAATATAAACATTTCTGTTATATTTCTTATGCATTGCATGATGTGTTTCCATGAATAGAGCATATGCCGTCCACAAAAAAGCATAAAGGTATTATATTGTAAAACATAGATATTTAAAATGTCCACATGATTTCATGAAAAATGTGCTCATTTTGAAAGAAATAACCAGTAAACAAGTACATAGTTTTTCTTGTAGCTTGGAATACCCCTCCGTCAGCCTAGCAGCATAAATAATTACACATATATGTAATGTAATTAATCTAACTGGCTGGAATATGATTGGTATTAAATTTTGTCCCTCTTTAAGAAATGGACCCAATTACGTCATTCTTGGCATCATTGATTATGATGCCATCCTACACGTCACATAATTTATTGTGACGGCATACGATGGAAAATAGAAACTGTTGGTCTGATTTGGCTCAAATGTGAATACAAGAAAGGGTGTGACCATACACTATGATTCCACAGCTTTGGGTGCGATGTAAAAAGATCCAGAAAGTCAGTAAATCCCGATAAAATCCGAAGTTTTGCAATGTGACCCTTTTATTCCCCACATCGTTATAAAGCATCACAGAATATTCAAAATAACAGATGATCCTTTAACCCTTACAGTATTCAATTCACAGCCTCCCAATCTCAATCTAACACTCCAAAGAAGCTGCTGAATATTTTGAAACCAATTTGACAGGAACATATTACTGCTATTGACATACTCACTATTTAATAATATAATAATTCATGCATTTCTTATTGCAGAGAATTCATCGCTGTACCAATGGGGCCAGACATATCATTTTTAATGTTGTTTCTGGATCTACAAATACGAGTTACGATTACATTGTTACTCATTTTTATTCCTAAGGTAAATGATAATTAAAGAGGTTAATGTATAGAATACATATTCCATATATGAGAGGGGACCGAACCCACACCCGAGGACAGTGCCTAGCATCATAAGCCACACATGATTCCGTCAGATCAACGCCGTAGGATTGTGGCTCTGGTGGAGTCTTTAGTGGGCTATGACCCTAGGCGCTGCCACCAGTTGTAGGTTCGACCCATGTTAATGCTACTACCGTAGTGGCAGGAATACTTGTACAAGATTAACATTTCATATTAGGTTTAAACAAAATTTATTTAGTCAAAGTGGGAACACAATAAGACATACACTTTTTGCCCATGTCTGACACATAATACAATTATGGTACATGAAACATAGTAATAAGTGGCGGGTGCACAATATAGGATTAACGTTAATAATAAATTCGGAGAGCGAGATGTGAGGGTGTGTGGAGAGAGAGAGAGAGAGAGAGAGAGAGAGAGAGAGAGAGAGAGAGAGATTGGAGAGAGTGATTGGAGAGAGAGATTGGAGAGAGTGATTGGAGAGAGAGAGGGAGAGAGAGAGAGAGAGAGAGAGAGAGAGAGCGATGTGAGGGGTGGGGGAGTGGGGGGGGGGAGAGAGAGAGAGAGATATTAGTTATAGTTTACATGTAAACTCAGCTATGATTGACATGTTGCCACCTATAAATTTCCGTGTAACGTGAACAATAGCATGGAGCGTCGTAATATGTTAACGTACACTCATCTGCTCCGGGTCACATCTGAACTGATGTCGCTTAGGTTACAGATGAATAGTCATGCCAGAAATGATTCAGCCAAAGCTGTCTTCTCGATGGTCTTAATTCTAATTCCGAGTTGGATTCGGTTATCATAGGACTCTTCACCTAATTGGTGGATCTATTCTCTACCTAAACTGAACAAGTGTCCCCACATTACTGAACTGAACACGTATCTTCAATGTTATTGGATAACTCACACGATATTAGGCGGTATCAAATAAAGTATTTCATATTAATCGAAATTCTCACCATTTATTTACTCCATGGTGCATTTACTGGATATGCTTTGATAATACCTCGTATTCTAGTCTATGAGCTAAATTATGAGTGTAAATCATGGATCTTTCTGGCCAACTGTTCTACTTCTTAACACATATAATTCCCAATGTGAATTCTGCTACGAATAGGAAGTTTATATCTTGTATTGGCCTATATTATTATTATTATTATTATTATTATTATTATTATTATTATTATTTAAAAAAAATAAAAATAAAATAATAATAATAATAATAATAAATTTGTATTAATAATAATAATAATACTAATAATAATAATAATAATAATAATAATAATATATATTTTAAAATTCAGATATATACTTTGCGCATGTTACCTTATGAAACCAGTGAGGGACAGTATACGTGCGACAATGCTGTGACTACAATAACAGGGCGAGCAGTTATGCATCAGGCTGTCAATCATGCGTTATCATCTAGCAAACTACTGAGCCATGCACATACTCAAACAGACGTGTTAGATATCGATGCATGTTTCTCATCTAAGGACATGACATCTTCCACACTCGGAATCCAACAAACGCTCACCGATCCACATAACGAGATTACTCATCGCCAATCATCTATGGATCAGGTATCTTTGTCAGAGTATTTCAAACAGACAGAAATAATATTGGAGGGATCCGATCTACCACTCAAATATCTGACATTAAAATCAGTTACAGCATTGGTTTGCTGACGTCATTATAATAATGACGTATATCTCCACCACGAACATCGAAAAGTTTATCACAAGCGTACAATTCTATATCTTCGATGAATTTACATTTGAATAAATATTCCGTTGAATATTTTGAAACTAAATTGATTGCCAGCTGTTGCTGCCATAGCCCCCAGTCTCATTGGTATGAAAATATACAACAGCCTACCTGAATAGTTACGTTGCAAGACAGATTCCTCGAATTCAGGTTTCAAAGATTCAAATCGATTCCATAGCGTGTAAGAAAGTGGGCGGAGCATAGCTATAAATTGACCGCTCTATTGATTTGCTGATCGAAAACTGTTAAATAAACTGACGACTCGTAGGGAAATGTGACAAAGAAATTGACACCTTTAACACTCTTAAAAATCTACCTAATGGCCTCAAGAAAATAGTCAACATTGACTGTAATAGACGAATCCGGTCATATAACCTCATAATCAACAATATCACGTGTAGGCTGATATCATAATAAGTGATTTAGTCCATTATAAAAGCGTAATAGTCCGTCAAGATGTAGGAATTGTATGTCTTTACTGTTTAATAAACGTTCGGTTGAATATGTTTGAAACTATTTTGACTGGGTACGCTGTTGCTGCCAGTAACAGCACAACAGCTTACCTGTTTATTTTCTGGGAAAAAAGATTCAGGGACTGCAGGATTCGATCGATCTCAACACGGACAAAGGGTCAGCTAGAAATGGGCGGGATGTAGCTAAAACTGGATTTATCCATTTATGCTTACTACTGAGCAAGGTTAAAAAAGTTACATATTTAGCTAATATGCACAACCTACAAGCCCTAAATAGATTCTGAAACAGTTTGATGTAATATAAGAGTTTTGCTGTGATTGCTTATTTACCTCCACAAATGGGGTGTGGACATCTCTAGGTGGGAACTTATTACTGATTGATGTCCTTTACTCCGCATTGACCAATCTCCATTCACCAATGGCAATGAATCAGAAGGGGCCCATCCCATGTCAAAGGAATGAAAAATAAATGTATTTAAAGGTATATATTGCATCTCTAGAGTAATGCCTCAAAATTCTGATGACATTTTCCAGATTTATGGAATTCTCAGTCTGCATTTTCTTTCTGCCAAACGTGAAGCGATATACACACAGTTTAAGCACATACTGCTCTATTAACAATGACATTAAATCGAAAGCGCACCGCTCAGTCGATAGCGCACCATCGCTAATCCCGTGCTCTCGCCCAAATTTGACATTCTGCTCCACCGCACCCTGCCGGCGGAGCCTAATGTAAACATTGTCGTGTAATCCTCAAACATATGGGTAACTAACGCATCAAATTTGGTTGAATTCTGTCACTAGCGACTTTCTACCCCACCCACATCCTGTCCACAACCCTACCATGGGACGGATCCTAATTTAAATATCGTCATACAGTCCACAATCATATGGGTAACACACATAGCAAACTTGATTGAATTCCATCAAACGGTTTTATGGGAGATAGCTGGATGCACAGACGGATGGACGGACAGATCGACAGACAGACAGGCGGATGGACATGTGTATATGCGGACGGACAGACGAGTGGTGGGAAGATGGACAGACGGACGGAGGCGATTGTAATATAACCCCAATGCCAAAGTGTAAAACATGACTCTTAATATGCGTTGATGCTACAATTATTTAGGGTATATATGATATATGATAGAAGACAGCAACATATCTATATAATATACAAGTATCATAACGAGCCTTTAGAAATAGAGAGATCAGAGATTTTAATGCGAGATTGTATCATTGAGTCATGCAGACAAATTATCCAAATGTGGACATGGTTCAATATTTCAACTCATTGCATATACAACTATATGACTTAATCGCCATAGTATCTACTACCGTATCACATTGGATTACATCTGCTACTCTGCCATTGAGTGACAGTTCTGTTCTATTCACAGGACCATGTCTCGCAGCTTCATCTTGGTGTATTTAATATGTTATTTCTGCTTTTCCTTTTACAGATTAAGAATCGCAGATACTCAGCACCATCACAGAGAAACATATTCTCCATATCGAAAAACAAAGTCTGTCCATCATAGTTTATGAGTCTTTCTTGTTTGTATGACTATAAGGTGAACCTAAATTGCTCAATATTTGATGAACAATATGAAGATCGGAAGCATAACTTACTATATCTTGTTGAATGTATCCAGTCACATACAAAGCGACAAACCGAACTTTCCAACTTTAGCTAACACGCCCCCCCCCATCTTTAGCTAAACTTCACCCACGCTTCATCGTGTTGGGATCGATCGACTTCTGAACTCCCTGGCTATCAATTTCCAAAGAAAACTATGGGTAAGCAACAGCGCCCAGTCAAATTAGTTTCAAAATATTCAACACCATCTTTAATTCAATAGCAAAGACATACAATTCGTACAACAACGCTTATCCGTCATCAATTAAGCGTCCATGACGAACTTATCTACGTAATTCATGACGTCATTGATTATGACCTCATTCTACACGTCACGTATTTGATAATGACGTCATATGATGAATGAAAAAACTGAAAAGGTCCATTACATTCAGCATATCATCTACGCAATATGAAATCTATGTGACCTGACAGATGACCGCCACTAGCAATGAGGCATTGTCAACTGAAACTACCGTGTGCATATAGAGATACACTATCTCCGCTCGCTTTTTCCCACTCTTTGGAACAAATTTATAGCATATACTTGAATCCTGAATTCGTAGAATCCAAATTTCAAGGTACTAACTAAACAGGTAAGCTGTTGACTATTCTGAAACTAATTTGACGCAGTGATGTTGTTGCATATGGCAGCAATAACGCGCAGCCAAATTCGTTTCAAAATATTCAACAGATTGTCTATTAAATAGTAAATCCATCAAAACATACAATTCGTACACTTTACGGACTTTTCCAACTTCATGACGGAGAAGGCCTATTCTCTGTCAGGCATGATTTTGATGTCAGCATACATGTGATCTAATTGATGATGCGATCATATACCTGGGTAACAAATCGGATCCATCCATTGGAATTATAATTTTCAAGTGGACTGTTGCCCTTTTCAGACCGGTTAGTGTTTCACCAACAATGAGATTCAGCATCACACGACACATATAATGTACCAGAACAAAATTTTATAATTATGAGTCATAGCATATGCTAGGCTGCTGCTGCTGATGTTACTACTACTACTACTACTACTACTACTACTACTACTACTACTACTACTACTACTACTACTACTACTACTACTATTTAACAATGTAGAATAGATATGATATTGGCTATCACGATTACTGATTCTGGAAAAGATTATCTTGTATATCGTCAAACTGTATAATATTGAATTAGAATCCAAATGTATATACATCTTGCCATGTGTTATATGAGATTAGCCAATAAAGACATGCTACAATTTGCTGTTATTGGGCATCCCATGTTTCCGATTTAATGTCAATTCCACCTTCAAGCATATCAATCTATCAATCGGACGTCATATGACGTCGTCATAATCAGCTAAGCGGTGTGTAGGATGACGTCATAATCATCCCGTCATAAATGATTCTATATGTTCCGTCTTTAACTCTTAATAGTCCGACACGTTGCACGAATTGTATGTCTCTACTATTTAATAAACATGCTGTTGAATATTCTGTAACTAATTTGACTGGGCGATGTATGCAGCAACAGCGTCCAGTCAAATTATTTCCAAAACATTAAATAGCTTACTTGTATAGTTTTCTGGAAATTGATAGTCAGAGAGTTCCGAGATCGAACGATCACAACACGAGCGAGGTATGGGTGGAGCTTAGCTAGAGGTGAGCGGGGCATAGCTAAAATGGAAAGGTCCATTACAACGTGCTCGAAGTACACATCATTTACCAGGTGCTAGCCATCTTATTAATATACAATATTATGCTATCAAAACACGGATAAATAGTTTGACAGTAACACTCTCTGGTCGTGTGCACTATTTTCTTTGTACAGAGCACGTGCACACGAAAACTGGCCTTTGTCGAGTCACGTGAAACAGCAGTTAAAGCTACCTTAAGCTGATAAGTCCACCAAACTACGCTAAGAAAAGTCTCAGGGATTTGGTTCATTACCTGTATAGTTACCTTGAAATTTAGATTCTGGGAATTCAGACTTCAAAGTTTCAAATCGATTCCACCATGATTAAAGGTGGCGGATCTTACATAGAAATAGAGATGGGTCCATGGATTAAGGCACTATGGGTGAATTCTTTTTTATTAGTAATAACCCAGTTCTCCGTTAAGAACAAATAGTTAAATTATTTATAGGACTATGGACAAAAATTTTTCAAGAATTGTTTTCTACTCTCATCTGCTATATGACGACCATCACCATCATCTACTAGAGTCCATCCACTATGTACCCATCTACACGAGACACCTACCAGACACAATACACATGACTGTCTCCGAAAAACAATATGGCAAGTGGAAGTATTCAGTCGTTGTCAGTCGTTGATAGCGTATTATTCATCTGGATTCTTGAATTGTGGAGAAAGAAATTATATAAAAACTTCTGAAACAGCATATATTTGACAATTATTATTTATCAAAGGTGTACATACCACGCAGACGTAAGGGAAATATTTCATGTACAGATGGCAGTAGTTAGACTAATCCACACTGATTCCTTCCTGGTGATAAACTTGATATCAGAATATTAATGTAATAATTTACAAATTACTTTATTTTCTAGCAGCTGAAATAAATAAGATTGTGTAGCCAAAGACAAACTAAATCATCTTGATACAATATGCATTATTTTTTTACTTTTGTCTATATATAATTATTATATGTGTCAACGTATATTCAATCCAGCTACCCAGTCCTTCATCGATTTTGTTGATTCAGTTATACCTTTTTGCATTCTTTCATTGTATTTTAGTTTTTGTTTTACTTAGTTAGAAATAAAGGTTCCAAAAAGGTAGTAGTAGTAGTAGTAGTAGTAGTAGTAGTAGTAGTAGTAGTAGTAGTAGTAGTAGTAGTAAGTGTTGTTGTTGTTGTTGTTGTTGTTGTTGTTGTTGTTGTTGTTGTTGTTGTTCTCTGATTCATCGGATTCACAGATTAGCTGCTGACTCTGTAATGGAGGGACCAATTTCTCTCCATGCCCCGCCCACATCTGGCTAATCTCCGCACACTTTGTAGGCGTGTTACTAACAATTTTATAATTTTGAAACCTGAACACACCCACCCACCACCCACCCACCCACCCACGCACGCACTCACGCACGCACGCACGCACGCACGCACGCACGCACGCACGCACGCACGCACGCACGCACGCACGCACGCACGCACGCACGCACGCAGTCCCAGTAAAATTAGTTTCAAAACATTCACCAGAATGTGTATTATTAAATTGTAAATTCATCAAATACGTATTTCATTTACACTTCCTGACCGACTATTGCTACCTTCGTGACAGAATGTATTTTTCCAGTTTATCCATCCACCAGATGAAGTCATAATCAACCACGTGACGTGTGGGATGACGTCATAAGCAATTATGGCATGAATGACTCGAGTTAGTCAGTCTTAAATGCTTAATAGTCCGACACATTGTACGAATTGTATGGCTTTACTATTCAACAAATATTCTGTCACATATTTTGAAACAAATTTGACTGGGCGCTGTAACAACAGTACCCAAACAAACTAGTTTCAAAATATTCAACAGCTTACCTGTGAGAGAGTTCGGGGATCGATCGCTCACATTACGAGCGAGGTGTGGTTGGAGCTTAGCGAGAGACGGGCGTGGCATAGCTAAAACTGGAAAGGTCTATTACAACTGATTGATCGTGACGTCATCTAACACGTATTTGATTATGGAACCAGATACGAAGGTGGCAGATCGCACCCCTCTATTGACAACCCAGTCTCTCTACTAACGGTAGTATATATTCCTGTTAGGCATATCTCATTATTGTCCAGTTCTGAATCAGCACGCCTGACGTCATCACGTGTGCGTGCCTCATTACACACCCCAGTGCTACATGCAGACCCATCTTTGTGTACGCTTACATCGTGATCTAACTCCAAATTCAAGTCATTATAACCAGATATTCCTGCCAATTCATTTGCCAAGGTGGCTGAAATGTCAGGAAAATGTGGTCGGTTCTCTGGTACGTGGTTCCAAATACTCAAAATAAGACCAAACCTGATGACAATTAAGATGCATACATGAATTCACATGATTCGAAATGTGATAGCATTTAAGACTAACTATTATTTTCGTCAAGCTTTCGTGGATAGCTGCGCTTCATCAGGACCTGATTTTCCCGACGAATAACATTTATGAGCGAAAGCTTGTGGAAGAATAATAAAGTTAGTCTTATAAGGTATCAAATTTCTAATCCTGTTGCAATTATCAACGCACTAACGCGGCTACCACAACCTTTAAACATGATTACATACATGCCAATGGATGAATTCAGTTTTAGCTATACCACATCCATTTCTAACTGAGCTACACCCACGATTTGCCCGTGTTTGGATCAATTACACTCTGAACTCCACGAATAGCAATTATCAGAAATCTATACAGGTAAGCTGTTGAATATTTTGAGACTAAATTTACTGGGTGCTGTTGCGGCCTTTAAATATCCATGTCTGAAGACCACTGCAAAATAGTTTTTGGTCAGTTTGATCATTAACGGGATAAGTTGACCCAAGAAGGGTTAAATACTACTCTATAATATGCCCATTCATCTTGATGATTGCACCACTCATAGTCTGAAGTAAATATTGTCCTTATATCACCACATTTTATAAACCAATGCTTGTCGTTCTGTACTAAATGGGGGAGTTCCTGCCATGCTACACCCATGTTTGGCTAGGCTCCGCATGTTAGAATAGTTTTGAAACATTGAAAACTGAAGTCCTAGAAGCTAATTTCAAAGTAGCTATACAGATAAGCTATTTAAAAACTAAGTTGACTGTGTGCTGTTGCTGCCTATCACCGTAACAACACCCAGTCAAAATAATTTCAAAATATTTAGCAGTTTGTCAAAGTTTATTAAATTGTAAGTTCATCACACTAGTGACGAACTTTTAAATTTTCGTGATAGAGCTATACGTCATTTTGATTGTCACGTCAACTAACATATGACGTATCTGATTATGACGTCAAGTACTTGAGTCACAGATCACCAACCAACCAACCAATCAATCAACCAGCCAAGCAGCCAATCAACCAACCATACAACCAACCAAAAAACAAACCAACTTCCCACAACAAAATGGCAAAGATCATGATATCTGGTTTTCTAATGAATATCTACGCTCAATGTTCTATACTGTTCTA
Source organism: Chaetoderma sp. LZ-2023a (assembly GCA_034401795.1). Classification (NCBI taxonomy): domain Eukaryota; kingdom Metazoa; phylum Mollusca; class Caudofoveata; order Chaetodermatida; family Chaetodermatidae; genus Chaetoderma; species Chaetoderma sp. LZ-2023a. The sequence continues at coordinate 59,770,251 of CM067362.1, read as the reverse complement.
TAAGACATCATACCCAGTGTAATAATCTCCCACATGGTTACTCCAAATGCCCACTAAGGATAATAATAATAATAATAATAATAATAATAATAATAATAATAATAATAATAGTAATTAGGATAGTTAGTAGACAGATAAGCACATCAGATGTGCTGCAATTTGATAATTACTAAATTTTCTTTAATGTATTTTGAACACGAGTATTGTAGATCAGGGAGATATTTGCGAAAATATCCATAATACACTACAAGTGTCGATGATTGGAGTTGAAATAAGGGTGCTGCGGATAGAAAAATGGAATGCCACTAATACCATTCTGAATACCAATGATACTGCTTGAAACTGAGGCAACCATGAAATCCAGCAAACACCCTAAATCTTAAGAACAACGCCCATTCTACAGTGTATTATAACAGACTTCTGTTGAATACACACACACACACACACACACACACACACACACACACACACACACACACACACACACACACACACACACACACACACACACACACACACACACACACACACACACACACACACACACACACACACACACACACACACACACACACACACACACACACACACACACACACACACACACACACACACACACACACACACACACACACACACACACACACACACACACACACACACACACACACACACACACACACACACACACACACACACACACACACACACACACACACACACACACACACACACACACACACACACACACACACACACACACACACACACACACACACACACACACACACACACACACACACACACACACACACACACACACACACACACACACACACACACACACACACACACACACACACACACACACACACACACACACACACACACACACACACACACACACACACACACACACACACACACACACACACACACACACACACACACACACACACACACACACACACACACACACACACACACACACACACACACACACACACACACACACACACACACACACACACACACACACACACACACACACACACACACACACACACACACACACACACACACACACACACACACACACATACTTGTTTTGCTACGCTATGTGAGCACCTGAACTACATACCCCCCGTATGAGGACGTTGCTTTCTGATTGGTTAATCGAAGTGGCAATATGCATTTTAATTTCCGTACTGCATGCGAATGCTTACCAGCTATTGATCGTTTCATTATCAATGAAAAGCACTTGTCTAGGTATGTTGACATGTTGCAGTTCTTATGAGGACATACTAGTAGATTCTGTGCTCGTCATGCGAGGACTAGAAATGAACATCTACATGATACATTAATTGTGAGGACTTCAGTTACACACACTTGACTAATTCTTGTGAGGACTTACACTCACAATGAATCATGCATTTAAAGCGAGGACCCTATCGCACACGTCGAAATAATTACAGTCAATGAGAGGACCTAATAACATTACTCATGTTATTATTCAGGATTTCTTGCACTCATCTAGGGCTGTATGATATCACTGTATATGCTATATGGATTTTCACTATTTATTAGCTAACCTTTTACTCTGTCCAGAAAACCGTGTCTAATTATATATCTTTCAGTAAATTATTTTAGACATTCTTACCAATCAAGTTGCAAATTGTAATTTATGCTATATCACCTAATCCGTTCTTAGGGCCACGATAATTGATGTTTTTGTTTACTATACCATACAGTGAAACTTATCTCTGACATATTCATATGATAGCAAACTTGAGAGGGCCTAAACATGTGTGCAGTTTATTGGCTAACACACAACATCTTTATACGATTATATAACTAACCTATATCATTTATCACCAAACTGACTTAAAGAGTGAACTAGTAAACTTGCCGAGATAGCTCACATGGAACCATAACATGGCACATTACATGTGAGTATTTCTTTTACATACATTTGGCTAATTACTATGAGGACTTACACTGTTAATGTTCTCTTCGACCGCTTCATATCACAAAAGTATATATTTTATGCATTGTTCAGTGTTTATTTCTATTTATGGCGATAAACTCCATCAACTATGTCTCGGTTTATTTGAGTTAGACGTCCCTAGTTATCAATTTGCAATTCTGTCGGTCACGATAATTCAGATGATGGCAAACTTGAGAGGGCCTATGCGATGTGTACGTCTGTCATACACACTTGGCTAATTGTTGTGAGGACTTACACTTCTAATATATTATGTAAATTAGATAATCTAATGTGACTATTCCTTGTAGTATTTATTTATCGATGGTGTTGTGATGTCTTCCGGGCAGGGGCGTAGATTCTGGGGGATGGGGTATATTATATGGAAAGTGGTGGTCAGCCAATCTGAATGAAACCTTGAGGGAACATAGAGACATAATATATATGTAAAATACTAGCATGGGTTTTGACATCATATGTTTTGTTCTCACCAGAGGAGGTCTGGAAGGAAGATGGGAATTTCAAGCAATTTTAGCAAACAAAAAAGGCATTTTTCTGAAAACGCACTTTGTTTAAATACTGGTTTCTTTGCAACCCATGATCGCAGAGGGAAGCTAGGAGCATAGTACAATAGGCAAAGTCAATGGTCATTTATACATAGCAAGAATTATTTATTTTACCGTCACACAAAAAAGTAACACAGTCCCGAAATTGTGTAGTCAAGCACTTGGGAGAAATTCCCAAAACACTCAAAATAGCCAATATTTGAATAATAGTACATTTGTAATATGCTGAACTCCATGCAAAACATGCTCTAAGCGCTTACAGTGCGAGAAAGATGATATGTATGGTGTTAATATCTCTATTGGAGGCGCACACATAAGTACTTCACTATAATTGACTGGTACACTGATACTAGTACTGCAACAATAACAAATACAATTTGGTTGTAACAACCAGGCCTTATCAGTACAGAACCATATCCGAAACATTTTGATAAATCTGACAAATTGGCAAATTTGCAAGAATTTTCAACCCTCGAAAAAATAAGTGGAATGTATTTCCCTATACTACTCTGATATATTGATATTTATACTGCACCAATACATTATAAAATGTGGTGTATATACGACTAGGTTTTACAAGTACACTGCAACATCTGAGAGTGGTAAGTGCCATTTTGTGAAATTTACCAAATTGCTGAAATTTAATGTATTTCTCACCCTACAAACATGAACTGGAGACAAAATGTAAATTAATGCACCTCACTGTTCTGCTAGTAATATCAGTTCAACTACTATCTCTTACAACATGTGCACACATGTACAAGTATGACGAATCGTTCAGGCTGGGTCGGCTATTTTTAGCTCGCCTGACCCAAAGTGCCACGTGAGCTGCTGTCTATCTACAGTATCCGCTACCCAGTTGCACCATTCTCAAAAACATTTATTTGAGCAAATTCAACCAACTTTGGTATGTGAGTTTCCCCTATGATTGCGGAGTGGAAGAGGGTATTAACATTTGTCTCCTTCCAGAAGGTTGGGTGTATAGGGTGTGTGTGGGGGGCGGGGGGGGGGGCAAAAGCATTGGGTGGGGGTTGAACGTAGTGGTGGATTTGCGATGATGCGCATCATCTATTGACCAGTCTGGTTCTGTTGTTGTTGTTGTTGATTTTGTTGTTGTTGTTGTTGTTGTTGTTGTAGTTCTTAAGATATTTTAATAACTCTGGTTCTACTGGTGGGCTCCTCTCCAAATCTAGGTGGATTAAGGTGCCTGTCTGGGCTATGGATGGCGGAACAGGACGGCGGATAGGGGGGGGGGGGGCGGCTGAGTACAACTACCAGTATGCTATTAGCTACACATCCAGATGTATGCAGTTATTAAACTGTCATACATTTGAAAATATGCGTTCCTCATAAATACCAATCACATCGCACAATATGCAGCAAGTTGGCAGCAATTATCCAAGGCTGTAAATACCTGGAGGGAAATTACGGTAAGTACCACCCTGGAAAATAGTCTAAAATGCGGGGAATACCAGTACATACTGGAAAATACAGGGAAATACTCCAATAAGTGGGTTATATTAATTAGCAATGTTCAAATTTAGACTAAAATATTTTATATATTAATCAGTTGTCTAATATAGATACGATAACGTAGGCTGAAATATGAGAGCAGCTATGCAACTTGGGTTCAGCACAGTATATGCATAACCGCGACAACCCTACCTAGAAGCTGAAACACATACGTTTAATGTCCAAATTATTTAGCTGAATATTTGAAAACTAATTTAAATAAAGGCTAGAACAACTTCCAGTCAAGTGTTTCAAAAATATAGTGACCCTAAGCGCAAATCCATTAATACCATTATACTGGGTTGAATATTCAACTTAGTAGAAAATTGTATATAGAAATGTAGGCTTAACATAGCAAACTATCCTGGTTGATGTGCAGTCACCTGCCACCCTCTGCTCATAATCATCATATAGTGATGTGATATATCTCTCACAATAGAAGGACAAGAATGTGTGTAATTGGGAAGAAAATGATTGTGATGACCAACACATTTGAATCTGTACACCTTAAAAAGTAAGCGCCCCCCCCACCCCCTAAATATGGGCTAATATTTTCTGATATATATAAATGGTTGCAATAAAAATGCACACACAGCGCCACCCCGACTAGAGGAATATTGTGTAAAATTGATTTCCCCAGAAACAGCGTTATGCATGAATGAGTAGGGGTCAAATGAGAAATTGACCCACTTAACAACAATACAAATTCATCGTGTCACAATCAAATAACAACCAATTGGAGTGCATTCGCTCTCTTAGTTTTAATATTGCTAATACCGGGTATATCCACCCCGGCTTTGGATCACTTGACGGCACCGATTTCGCATGGAGCTAATGAGCCCAGTGGCATGATGCTGTGGAATAGCCATCCACTCCTCCAAAAGACCCGATGCCTGTTTGATAAGCTGGGCATTGCTAATTTAACACAAAACTGCTTAAAGGGAATCACTATACCCCCTATACTACTTTATATAATCTAGAGGCCGTAACGTTTATAAAGATATAATTATAAGCTCTGTGCTCAAATTAGAAGTAGATATATTTGTTAGTTAAATATGTGAAACGTTAGCCAAATTTCTATGCGAGAATTAGTCATCCAACAGCACTATTGCAATAACGTTGCGAATTGCGTTTTATCAGGGGTTTCTCGCCAACGTTATCGTGGTCTTTTTCGGACGGGATTCAACCTATGACGTCATAGGTTGAATTAACTCGCAGAAAATTAGAGCAACATAGCGCTTTTTAACGCAATTTTAATCGGAATTATAATTAAATGTCACAGGAAATTTGTACACAGTAACTTAAATATGAGCTCTACAATAGCACCACGTGATTTATGTAATCTATGGTGACCCTTCTTGTGTTCCCCTTTAAATACAGAAATAATTTTGTGCGCACACGGGCACTGATCGTACAGTTACAGAGAATTGGTCAGAATGCCTGATAGTCCTCCAGCAATAGGCATGCATGGTTTCAAGATTTTTTAAATGGGTCATTGTTCTTTTCATCCAAGCTCATTCATGCGTAGCGCCGTTTCCGGCGTAATCAGTTTAAAACGTTGTTCTTCTAGTTTGGTTTGTGCTGTGTCCGAATTTGTATTGCAACCAAGTATATATCTCTAAATATATTAGCCCATATTTAGGGGGGGGGGGGACTTAACATATATTATTAATTACTTGCTATATCATGACTGATAGTCGACAATGACTTTCCAAATATTCTGGAGATTTGTTTTTAAGTTACAAAGCCAGGGTCTGATTAATGGTGCACAGGGTCACGTGCCCTGCCCCTTAGTAATCTAATGGGGTCCCCCTAGCAGGGCTGCAAAAATTTCAGTCTTAAATAAAACAAGCATACTGTTACTAAAAGAGTAAAATTTGCTAAATCTACTTAATGCGCCTACATTTGAGCCATAGTCCCCTTCCACCACCCCCTCCCCCTGCACGCACGAAACCATATGCTTGTTTTATTTCACTGAAAATAATTCAGCCCTGCTAGGGGCCGCCTAGCTTATGTGTCTCGGACCCCACACACCCATAATCCGGCACTGTACAAAGCCACATATACGTCACTACGATCTACGCTTTAAACGGCGCACATTCACACCAGAATGGCTAAATCATATGCTTTCAGAGGCTTAAAATATCAAATGCTAATTGTAATGCGTAAAGAACTTCACTTTAGGAATCGGCAGTCAAAAAGGTTTAAAGCTGTTGTGAGGACTAGCTACCCGATTGCTCTGGTTAACGTGACAAGCATAATATATATTCTTCTTTACGAAAAGAGCAAAATGTTGTTTTGTTTTTTTAATTTGCCCAGCCAAAGCTGAGATAAGCACATAGCAACCATCTTGACAACCAAACGTTTTCAGATATCAAGCTAAAGTTGTGACGTCACACCGGGAAGCGGCCATCAATTCCTGTCAGATTACTATTCGAAATATTACCATAGGGAGCATTACGATTTCAATATAGCAATTAGCAGTGCCATGTTCAGGGTCCCGCAGCACCCAGAGTTGGCGGGTGGGGTGGGGGGTGGGGGGGGGGGGGGGGCCCGCACGGTCCAAATAACCGCAAATACTGCACACAATGCAGGAAATGGCTTCTCAGAGCATCTCATATTCAAAAAATTTCCGGTGGAAAGGCCCCCGCGGACTCCCCCCCCTCTACCCCCTCCCCCCCCCCCCCACCGCCTGCAGGTGGGCCGCGCATCCACTAACAACGACCCTGGCAATTAGGTGCTTAAAATTAACTAAAATGCCAATTAAATATAAATCTATTAATAAAACTAATACTATTTTTATAGTCTATGTAAAATAGCATGAAGAACACACTAGCTGTTTGTTTACATTTTCGGCAGTGACAGAGCGGCTTTCACATACAATGTTCACTATACTACAGTACAGCTAAGAAATAACTTGACCATACTGTTTAATATTTTGAACATAATTGGATTCCAACCCAATTATGTTCAAAATATTCAACAGAACGTTTCTTACATCTTATTCATATGGTACTAACTAACATGTTTCTGTATTTGTTTAAACTTATTTATGAGCTGCACTGTACGTAAAGACGATATACTCGCGATCTCTCTAAACATCTGGTTCGCCTACTTATTTAAAATGTGTTTATTAACTAGTTTTACTTTTTCACAACATTGAAATATTTATGTTAGCTACTTCCATCACACGGAAGAAGTTGTTTTGGAAATGATCGGTGTGGTGGTAGTTGCCACAGGCGTGACGCTCCCCCCCCCCACCCCCACCCCACACACACTCACCATACGCACCACTATGTTGAATCTAACGTGTTAATCCATGTCTCTGTTTCATGCAAACACCTTGTTAAAATATATAGCATATAGGTAAACAATTACGGTCAAATCACGGAAAGACTCACTCCTCGAACTCACTTAAAGCAGTTTTACATTCATCATTTACAGAAACGATTGTAACTGTACTCTACAGCCTACACCTTTCAGATATGAATAATGGCACTATTTTAGCAAAATTATAAATTACATTTACGCATGAAAACAATGACCAAGGAAAAATGTACTACTATACATTATTCACGCCAATACGGGCATATTTAAATCGGAGAGCAGCAAAACGGCATGTGCGCAAATTTATGCAGGCCTACCACATACAGCCATCCTCAACCTCTCCCAGCCACCTCATCACACTCACACCCATTCAGCTCCGATATTTATCAATCCGGATGTTTTCAAGAATGACATTATTGGATCCGCAAGTAGGCCTACTGCTGTTAGTCCCTATAAAGATTATTTGTCCCATACATTGAAATATTGCCGATTGTGTTAATTATTTATTGCCCAATGTGTACTGGTTGTAGCCTAGGCATATTAATATGCGAATATAGGCATACGTCCATTTATTATCCTAATAGATTTTCAAGAATCATAAGTTTTTGATTTCTTGAAGAATTAGCTTCAACCTGAGATAAATTATATTATGGTGTGTGAAGTCTATCCCGTTAAATGCACGTTTTAAAATATGTTACCGTTGTACTAAAGACAGAGAAATATTGACCCAGCTCACGGCACCGTCCCGTGACGTATTTTAGACTGACGCGCCATTTAATCTCGTTATTTGGATGTCACACATATTTTCTCTCACTCCAAAATGAGATTATTGTATTTAAATAGTACAATAAATCATAAAATTAATTGAAATTCGTTATCGATCTCAAGTCCTCACAAGATCTTTAATGCACGCACCATTTATACTGTCAGCGTTAATAGGAATCTAAGTGCATTGCTAAGTCTCCGAGCAAGTATACATGTATTGTCTATCAATTGGTATTGCGAGCACGCACACAGACACGGAAGGCAGTTACGAGTGCATAGTAACCGGAAACAAAGGTAATCAGCAACAGCAACAACAACAACAACAACATCAACATCAACATCAACTTCAGCATCAGCATCAGCATCAGCATCAGCACCAGCATCAACAGCATCATCATCAAGAACAACAACAACAACAACAACAACAACAACAACAAAAATAATAATAATAAAAACACCACAACAACAACAACATTCCCACCACCACCACCTTCTCGACCGATGAAGAATATGACAACGACGACGTCTGTAGAATATAGTCTAATATTAATAATAATAATAATAATAAAAATAATAATAATACTTATATCTACTTCTCTACCGCTACAATATCTAACATCGTAACGGACCCCACATGTCACCTGTGACCGGGGCGTATTAAATAAAATGAAATGAAATGAAAATGTATTCTGTCTTTGGCAATACAACTTTCTCGCATTGACGTCATTATGCAGGGATTCCCCAAAATCAACGCTATCGCCAGTTTGCGCTGGTAAGACTCGAAATGAGCCACTAGCCATCATTGTGTTACTATTGCGCTAAAAGACACTGCATTTTGATGAGTTCCTATGACAAAGTATAATCATAATATTATTGAAGTCGTACACATTGGAAAGCGCGTCCAAAATCTCTAAAGATATCATTTCTATTTATTTTCACTAAGACATTTGCGTGTATACCTTTGTCTCTAGATTTAGTAAATTTAAAAAGCGGCGAGTATGGTGTATTTTTAAATTATAATTGGCTTGGGAAAAAATTAAAAATATATAGAGATTTGGATGAGCTTTCCAATGATGTATGACTTTAATAATATTATTGAACTTATTTTTTCATATGAACAGCTTAAAGTGCCCTGTATCTGAACCTAAAAGCAATGTAATGCTGTCCGCGCAGCGCCTGGAGTGTTTACCAGAAACGATGTGAGCGATGCATTATGGGAAGGTATTTTCTCAAAATACGGTAATGTGGGAAATGTGTATTAGGCCAACACGCAGCCGGCTTAGTTCTTGGTGGTTTATCACAAAGACAAACTTCTATAGGTCGCTTCCAGTAACACAACTAATGTTATGATTATATATAAGTCCTCTCACGTTTGCTATCATCTGAATATGTCTGAGTGCACACCGTTATATGCGCAATAAGATAAAGATAAGTAAATAGTGAACAAGGCAAAATATATATGCTGGTGATAAGCAGGCCTAGAAGAGCACAGATATGCATCGACAAATAAATAATAATTTGAATGGTAGCATTCTATACTTTGCATGACGAACCAGCAGTGAAAGTTCCACAACAAAAAGATAAATATGTGTAAAAGAAGTCCTCGCAGGTAATGTTTAGGTGCTATCTGAACGATATCAGCACGTTCACCCACTGTGTTAATCTAGATGGAAATGCAAATATCATTTGTGAGACGTGTGATATAACTGATGCATATTATCCAAACCTATACAGATCTAGTATTTTTACAATACTCTGTACACACTGTCTATGGAATCCCAAGTTTGCTCTAATCTGCATATGGCTGAGTGAACGTAATCGCGTGCATTATGGTACATAGTAAAAACAACATTTATACAAAAAGAGACCCGCACGCACGCACGCACGCATACATGCACATATGGCGCACACATTCACGCACTCACGCACGCATATGCACAATCTTTAAATCTGTATTATAAATTGCAAATCAAGTGCTTAATGGAGCCACGATGTATTAGAGCATCAGCACAACGTAGTGCTTTGCATTCTTGTGAGGACGTGTGAAATTCACTGAAATAGGACTGGGATATGCATAGCAGTGTTCCACCAAAAATATATTTCTGACTATATTATTATGAGGCCCTCCGGTACTGTTGCTAATGACTGTTGCTATATCAAAAAGTAATAGATCATAATAAAACAGAAATACCGCTTGGAATATTTGGATATCCAGTTGAACAAGCTTTGCTAATATATGCCATTATTATACATGTACAGCAATGGTTTGTAGCAACACCTTGTATCCATTGTGCAGATTGATAACCCTTACACTGCTGAATACAGTAACGTTTATTTCTGAAACATTGAGATGAGTGGTGCTGACTGGTGGTGCTATTTTGGATAGCAAGCGTTTGTAACAACTAAGGGCGGCAGAACGATTTCATGATTTGGGGTGGGAACAGGGGTTCCAGGTGTCTTCCCCTGAATATTTACAAATTTAGACCGCCTTTGCTGCCTAAGCCGGCCAAGAATGGTCTCCATAGTGGTCTTCAGAAATGTCCATTTGCAGATTGAGACAGCAATTTTTGAAAATTTACCACTGGAATTACTGGCTCGGTTAACGAGCCATTCATTCCAGTGGTAAACATTTTCAAAAATAGTCTTCTCTCGGTCTGCAAATGGTCATTCTTCTGAGAAATTTTGGAAATCTTTTTTTTCCTAAATATCAATCACTGTTTTATTGGGCATGACAGCATATGGTGCCCCCAACCCACCCACCCTAAGATAATTTTGTGGTGGGGTGGGTGGTCCCGACTCCCCTGTTCTAACGGCCATAGCAGCAACTAATGTGCCTTTTAAAATATTAGGTACAAAAAACACTGAAATTTTCTTACCTCTTTACAAGTATGCATTGCAGCACGTAATTCCGATTATGTATTATGTGAAATGTAGGTCATGTCTCGGCCTATTGTTACCCCCGCCAGTAATTGTCTGAGTGACGCATAGTGCATTTCCATTTTCTTTGATCTTCCAGCGAGCGACAGCCGCGATGTTTGATTGACAAGCAATAATTTCATCTTGGCGGCGTACCCGATTTCTGATTGGTTGCATATCTGAGCTGCTGTTTTTATTGACAGATGTGTGTGTGTCGAGCGATGTGTGTGAGCATAAATGTATACACACTCTCTCGACACACACTATCCTACGTTACACACAAATCACGGATTTCCCAACATATGAGGACGTAGCCAATATTAGTCACAGGGCCTCTCAAACACCTTAGCATAAGGATTGTACCATTTTATCTTGCGAGGACTATGGGGTAAGACCTCTGAACTGTCTGAGGCCGTGATAGGTTTGGTGTGCAGGCAATGGCGAGAGCTCCCAAGAATAGGAAAACAAACACACACACACACACACACACACACACACACACACACACACACACACACACACACACACACACACACACACACACACACACACACACACACACACACACACACACACACACACACACACACACACACACACACACACACACACACACACACACACACACACACACACACACACACACACACACACACACACACACACACACACACACACACACACACACACACACACACACACACACACACACACACACACACACACACACACACACACACACACACACACACACACACACACACACACACACACACACACACACACACACACACACACACACACACACACACACACACACACACACACACACACACACACACACACACACACACACACACACACACACACACATATATATATATATATATATATATATATATATATATATAAAGTGTGTGAGCACTGTCATGTAGTGAATCTTTTGTTGACATGCTGATACACGTTTATGTGTGAAAGATAATATTTAATATCTGGTCAAGAGAGACCACTGAAGTTTTTTGTCATATTGTTATAAATGTGTTCTAGAAATCTACTTAAAAGGTATTATGGAACTTTGTTGCGATAAAGAATATTGTATGTATTTTAGAGGCGACTTCTATATGAAGAATAAAATACCTGAGCTATCATATCCTAAAAATACCCTTTTTAATATATAGGTTTATGAATTTAAAACGTGTGTATATTGCAAGTACGACAGCGAGGCAGGCAATAAAATAAAATAAAGTTATGGAGCTACTTATTGATGTCATTCCGTATTTCGTTTAGTAAGTATTGCTGAATAGCTACATCGTCAGAGTCTATTTTGAATCATGGTCTATGAACATTCTTGCGTGTGTGTTGCTATTAAAGTAATCAGTTTATTATTTCACTGGCAAAATTATATGTTACCCTTGTCATGCCTAAGCTGGTGCATAACAGTTGAAATTAAATTCCCAGCTGTTTAAGCATACAATTGCATTCTGACAACTACTTGTCTCGATATGTAGTAAGTATGTTTAGAACCAAATTGCTGGGAACTCACGTTTACAGAATAAAATTAATGTGTCAATACACCATCTGAATGGGCAGTAAATGTCTGAAATTGTAGGCTTTCCAATGGATGCCACTTTACTGACAGACACTTCTGCTGATCTTGGCGATAGTACGAGCTGGTATAAATAACCCATGAAAGGCCAGTCTGCTATCTTCACTATGAGACGAGTGTCCAGCCTGGAATCAATAATGTGTATAACTACGTTTGTGGTTCTGGGGTACAAATAGAGATACTTCATAAACATAGAAAATGACGATCTGCATATAGGGAAATGTATTTGGCAGGAAATTTCTATCTATAATTAAACGGGTTGGTAATGCCATTCTGGTGTCGTCAACTATAATGCGTACCATGTATAGATATCGTATATACTGGCTAGATTGATTATGATCCTATCAAAAGAAGTATTTCAGACTTCAGTATTTTCTCCCCGGATGCCGTCTCCAAAATAATGTTTTTGTTAGTATACCTATTACGTCGTCGGATAAAGTGTCAGATTATAATATCCAATACAATTCTATTTCTGATGAAAATTTGTAAATTTGCGTCTGTTAAATTTCTCTTCAAATTATCAAAAGCTAATTTATTCATTTTTAACGCTTTACATGCAGCTGATCGTCTGCGTCAGACACTAATTGAATACCCGATCATGCGCAATTGCGATTTACTGAACTCATGCCATCAGTGGTCGCGGTAACTACTTCGATAGCCAGTATATACGATATCTATGATATTTCATGACCATAGAAAATGATTATCTACATATAGCGAAATGTATTTGGCAGGACATGCCCATTATTAAATGGGTTGTTAATGCCATTCTGATGTCGTCAAATATATAATGTGTTCCATGTGGCACATATTGTAGCAATGGAGGGATCTGGCCGGGCAGCCAAGTATCTGCCGTCATAATTAAATACACCACGTGTTAGCTTACGTCGTTGCAATCAAAATAATGTAAGCCAACCATGAAAGCCGCAATAATCCGTCGCGGAATGTAGGATTCTTGTTTATCCATCAATCATATGTTGTCATAATCAACTACATGACGTGTAGGATGACGTCATACTCAATTACGTCATGAATGAAGTAGCTAAATTCGCTACGAATACTTAATTGATAACGGATTAGGCGATGTTGTACGAATTGTATGTCTTTGCAATAGGCAAAAAGTGCGTCCAGTCAAACTAGTTTCAAAATACTCAACAGCGTACCTGTAAAGTTCAGTGCTCGATCGATCCCAACACGGGCAAAATGTAGGTGGAGCATAGCATTCAGTAATAATAGATCTTTCAAGCCAGTTTATCCATCAATCATATGACGTCATAATCAACTACGTGACGTGTAGGATGACGCCATAATAATTACGTCATGAATGTCTCGACTTAGTCCGTCTTAAACGCTTAATAGTCCGATACGTTGTACGAATTGTATGCCATTGCTAATTAATAAACATGCTGTTGATTATTTTGAGACTAATTTGACTGGGCGCTGGTTGATACCCAGTCAAATTAGTTTCAAGATATTAAACAGCTTACCAGTATAGTTTTCGGGAATTTGATAGTCAGGGATTTCAGGTATCGATCGATTCCAACACGAGCGAGGTGTGGCTTGGAGCATAGCTAGAGATGGGCGGGACATAGCAAACACTAGAATGGTCCATTATGCGTTCTTAGCATAACAATTAGCATGCCTATATGAGTTATATTGTATAATAATATTATCAAGTATACTAAGTTTTCATTTTATTTAGCAAACACGAATATCATCTAGCTACAACGTTTTTGCAAGAAATGCGCCCATTGAACAGCCTGGCAAACAAACAGATTGGCAGATAGGCAGATAGACATGCAGGTAGGTAGGCAGGCGGGAAAGCAGGCATGCATGCATGCAGGCAGGTATGTAGGCAGGTATACGTGCATGCAGGCAGGAACGTACACACGTAGGCAGGCAGGCTGGCAGGCTAACCCTTAAATTATCAACGAGTCTCTGCAAATTTATAATCTGACTGAAACTGTCAACCATAGAAAGCAGCATAAACACCGCTAAAACGAAATACCTGTTATTAACTTATCATAATTATCCCTATTAACAACCAGTAAGGAAATAAACTGATTTGTATACGTTCTTATAAAATAACATAAATAATTTCTTTTTATACTTACCTCTGTTTCATGATTCTCAATACTAAATTTTCTCAGGTATGTTCTAAGATCACCATTACCCATATACGGCAATATTATCATGGGGACGCCATCTCCTGACCTGGTGCACACAGCGATTATTGAGAGAATATGCAGATGATCAAAGTTTGCCATTATTCCTGCTTCTTCTGCTAGGCCACTGATCTGTGAGCTTATACAGTTTGCTACAGAAAACAGGCAGATAATTATTGAGATAGCAAATTAGCGGGACTGAATGATGGATTTCAAAAGCACTAGAGGAATCCAGTTTTAGCTATGTCACGCCCATCTCTAGCTAAGCTCCACCCACACTTCGATCGATCCTTGAACTCGATGACTATCAATGTCCAGAAAACTATACAGGTCAGCTGTTGAATAGTCTGGCAACAACTATGCGCTCGTGACGAATTTACGTACGTCATTCATGACGTCATTGATAATGACATCATCCTACACGTCACGTAGTTGATTGTGACGTCATGTGATGGATGGATAAACTGGAAAGGTCCATTTCCACAGTTTGTTTGTCCAGACTGCTTGTTATTGGAAAGACGTTTAGGGATTAGAGGTTAAAGATTGTTTAAAAGATGTGAACCTTACAATGCGGTACTTAAAAAAACATTATTACTCGCAAATTGCATGATGACTAATACGGGGTTGACTATAAGTGACAAATAATTTAACCTATTATACACATGTTCATATATACATATGTGATAGTGTGGCAATTTTTATGTCAGATATTTCTTGATATTTATTAGAATGTATCTTCAAAATACTTGCCTCGATCTCTACACAATAACGTGTTCTATCATTTTTTTAAGTACCTATGTATTTCATTTATATAGATTTTAAATATACTATTCAGTAATATGATGCACATTCAGCTAAGTCAGTAAATGAACTTTATCTACTGCTTTGTATGTCTTACCTTTAAGCGTTTTAATAGCCACCGCTTGTATCTTTCTCACATCATCAACAGGTGTGTACGTCCCTCTGTATACAAGTCCAAATGCCCCTATTGATGAAAAAGTTAAGAAATGGATCTTTGCGGTTTTAGCTATGCCCCGCCCATCGCTAGATAACCTCCACCCACACCTCGCTCATGTTGGGATCGACCGATCCTTTAACTCCGTGACTCCGTACCTATCGATTTACAGAAAACTATACGGGTAAGCTGTTGAATCTTAGTTTCAAAATATTCGACAGAATGCTTATTAAATAGTAAAGGCACACCCTTCGTACAACGTGTCAGACTATGCAGCTTTTAAGACGGACTAAATCCAGTCATTCTTGACGTAATGATTATACTGTTACGCTACACGTCTCGTAGTTGATTAAGACGTCATATGCTAGATGGACACACTGAAAAGATATATATATATATATATATATATATATATATATATATATATATATATATATATATATATATATATATATATATATATATATATATATATATTTCAACGATGCAGCACATTGCATGATAAACCTTATGGAGATAGTAATCACGGACCCTGTCCCAGCAACTCTTGAATGTCTGTAGATCTGTGTACGAGTAGAGATTCCAATTTCATCTTAATTTCATCCTGTAGAATGGTTTTCAGAACCTGAATTAGTTGTACAGATTCTGAAATGTTAAAATGTTATCATCATTTTCGATATGCACTGATACAGTAGGTTACTGGGCCGGTACTAGACAAATACCGGGCCAATACGGCCAAATGACTGCTCAACTCCGGGATCTATGGATATCTTGTAACTCAATAGGGAGTGACCACTAGGAAGGGGTGGCCACTAGAAGGGAGCGAACACTAGAAATGGAGTGACCACTAGAAAGAGAGTGACCACTAGAAAGCAAGAGAGCACTAGAAAGGGAGTGACCACTAGAAAGGGGGTGAGCACTAGAAAGGGGGTGAGCACTAGAAAGAGGGTGAGCACTAGAAAGCGAGAGAGCACTAGAAAGGGAGTGAGCACTAGGACGGGAGTGAGCACTAGAAAGGGGGTGAGCACTAGAAAGAGGGTGAGCACTAGAAAGCGAGAGGGCACTAGAAAGGGAGTGAGCACTAGAAAGCAAGAGAGCACTAGAACGCAAGAGAGCACTAGAAAGTGCGAGAGGACTAGAAAGGGAGTGAGCACTAGAAAGCAAGAGAGCACTAGAAAGCAAGAGAGCACTAGAAAGGGAGAGAGCACTAGAAAGGGAGTGAGCACTAGAAAAGAAGTGAGCACTAGAAAGGGAGTGAGCACTAGAAAGGGAGTGAGTACTACAAAGAGAGTGAGCACTACAAAGAGAGTGAGCACTAGAAAGGGAGTGAGCACTAGAAAGCAAGAGAGCACTAGAAAGCAAGAGAGCACTAGAAAGGGAGAGAGCACTAGAAAGGGAGTGACCACTAGAAAGGGAGTGAACACTAGAAAGGGCGTGAGCACTAGAAAGGGAGTAACCACTAGAAAGGAAGTGACCACTAAAGGAGAAGTGCCCTCTAGAATGGGAGTGAGCTCTAGAAAGAAAGTGAGCACTAGAAAGGGAGTGACCACTAGAACGGGAGTGAGCACTAGAAAGGAAGAGAGCACTAGAAATGGAGTGAGCACTAGAACGGGAGTGAGCACTAGAAAGCAAGAGCACACTAGAAAGCAAGAGAGCGCTAGAAAGGGAGTGAGCACTAGGACGGGAGTGAGCACTAGAAAGTGAGTGAGTGAGCACTAGGAAGCAAGAGAGCACTAGAAAGGGAGTGTCCACTAGAAATGGAGTGAGCACTAGAAAGGGAGTGATCACTAGAAAGGGAGTGATCACTAGAACGTGAGTGACCACTAGAAAGGAAGTGGCCACTAAAAGAGGAGTCAGCACTAGAACGGGAGTGAACACTAGACAGAAAGAAAGTGAGCACTAGAAAGGGAGTGGCCACTAGAAAGGGAGTGAGCACTAGAAAGGGGGTGAGCACTAGAAAGGGAGTGAGGACTAGAAAGGGAGTGACCACTCGAAGGAAAGCGACCACTAAAAGAGGAGTGACCACTAGAACGGGAGTGAGTACTAGAAAGGGAGTGAGCACTAGAAAGGGAGTGAGCATTAGAAAGCAAGAGAGCACTCGAAATGGAGTGACCACTAGAAAGGAAGTGACCACTAAAAGAGGAGTGAGCACTAGAACGGGAGCGAACACTAGAAAGGGAGAGACCACTAGAACGGGAGTGAGCACTAGAAAGGAAGTGAGCACTAGAAAGGGAGTGAGCACTAAAAAGCAAGAGAGCACTAGAAAGGGAGTGAGCACTAGAAAGCAAGAGAGTACTAAAAAGGGGGTGAGCACTAGAACGGGAGTGAGCACTAGAAAGCAAGAGAGCACTGAAAAGGGGGTGAGCACTAGAAAGGGAGTGAGCACTAGAAAGCAAGAGAGCACTACAAAGGGGATGAGAACTAGAACGGAAGTGAGCACTAGAAAACAAGAGAGCTCTAGAAAGGGAGTGAGCCCTAGAACGGGAGTGAGCACTAGAAAGGGAGTGAGCACTAGAAAGCAAGAGAGCACTAGAAAGGGAGTATGCACTAGGGCGGGAGTGAGCATCAGAAAGGGAGTGAGCACTATAAAGGGAGTGAGCACTAGAAAGCAAGAGAGCACCAGAAAGGGAGTGACCACTAGAAAGGGAGTGAGCACTAGAAAGGGGATGAGCACTAGAAAGGGAGTGAGCACTAGAAAGGGGATGAGCACTAGAAAGGGAGTGAGCACTAGAAAGGGAGTGACCACTAGAAAGGGAGTGAGCACTAGAACGGGAGTGACCACTAGAAAGGAAGTGACCACTAAAAGAGGAGTCACCACTAGAACGGGAGTGAACACTAGAAAGAAAGTGAGCACTAGGAAGGGCGTGACCACTGGAACGGGAGTGAGCACTAGAAAGCAAGAGAGCACTAGAAAGGGAGTGACCACTAGAAAGAAAGTGACCACTAAAAGAGGAGTGACAACTAGAACGGGAGTGAGCACTAGAAAGGGAGGGAGAACTAGAAAGCAAGAGAGCACAAGAAAGGGAGTATGCACTAGGGCGGGAGTGAGCATCAGAAAGGGAGTGAGCACTATAAAGGGAGTGAGCACTGGAAAGCAAGAGAGCACCGGAAAGGGAGTGACCACTAGAAAGGGGATGAGCACTAGAAAGTGAGTGAGCACTAGAAAGGGGATGAGCACTAGAAAGGGAGTGAGCACTAGAAAGGGAGTGACCACAAGAAAGGGAGTGAGCACTAGAAATGGAGTGAGCACTAGAAAGGGAGTGAGCACTAGAACGGGAGTGACCACTAGAACGGGAGTGAACACTAGAAAGGGAGTGTGCACTAGAAAGGGAGTGACCACTAGAAAGGGAGTGAGCACTAGAAAGGGAGTGAGCACTAGAACGGGAGTGACCACTAGAAAGGAAGTGACCACTAAAAGAGGAGTCACCACTAGAACGGGAGTGAACACTAGAAAGAAAGTGAGCACTAGGAAGGGCGTGACCACTGGAACGGGAGTGAGCACTAGAAAGCAAGAGAGCACTAGAAAGGGAGTGACCACTAGAAAGAAAGTGACCACTAAAAGAGGAGTGACAACTAGAACGGGAGTGAGCACTAGAAAGGGAGGGAGCACTAGAAAGGGAGGGAGCACTAGAAAGGGAGTGGCCACTAGAAAGGGAGTGAGCGCTAGAAAGTAAGAGAGCACTAGAAAGGAAGTGACCACTAGAAAGGGAGGGACCACTAAAAGAGGAGTGACCACTAGAACGGGGGTGACCACTAGAAAGGAAGAGCCCACTAGAAAGGGAATGACCACAAGAAAGGGAGTGACCATTCTCTAGGATTCCACAACTTTAGCCTTGATAAAAAAGTCTCAAAAGCGCAGGTCAGAAAAATGTGGATTTTTAGAAATGTTGCCTCATACCTTTCTTCCCCAGTTCTGCTATTATGTACCTGCTGTGTTATGTTACATGTCAAATGTTCTTAGCAAGACCTGCTGGCTAACTCTAAGCTCGATGTCCTGATCGAATCCGTTCATAGTGGCTGAAGAATGCAAACGTGTCTTTTTAATATCTCAGTACCTGTATTCATAATAGCATGAGGTGGGAGGTGAGGTTAGGGTTTAATATTGAATTTTTAGCATGGTTCTCTGGAAATTATATTCAATTTGGTAAGATTTTTATTTCTGAAAATTGACTATAACTCACCATGTATGTCTCTTGTATTATTTCGCTTTTGTCCGCATAAAAACCGACGCAACACAGTAAGTGAAATAGCAACACACACGACCGCACTCAGTGGCAATGACACATATAATAAGATCTTGGAATCCTCTACAACAATAAACGTATTCCATTCTCACTACATTATAAACATAACAGTACACTTGTAGAAATCAGACTGGCGTTTAAGTAATGAACATAGTTTAGCAATAACGGGAACTTGCTCGAGCTTTAACTTGCTCATTCAAAATTCTATACGTAAACTTGAAACTTTGAATCATGAATACCCAATATCTAGATTTCAAGGTAACTATACAGGTAAGCTGTTTAATATTTGGAAACTAATCTGACTTGGTGCTGTTTCTGCCCATGGCAGCAACATCTCCCAGTCAAATTTGTTTCCAAATATTAAACAGAATCTTTATTAAACTGCAAATTCATCAAAGACACACAATTCGCACACTTGACAGACGTTTCAATGTTCATTATGGAGCTAGACACTACATTATGACTGTGACGTCAGCTAATTAGTTACGTAATTGATTATGACGTCAGATACCTGAGTGACAGATCGGATCCCTTCCTTGAAGCCGCTTAATCCAGCATGTGTATCACACGTGGCCGTGGGCAAACATGTCTAGTTTTATTTCTTACATATATTAAACTGCAGTGAAAAAAAGAAAGATGTATCTATCATATCCAACCTGATCACGTACAATCGTCTTAACCGCATGACTGCGTGTCTTGGCAGACAACACGTTCTAAGGATTATATCTCTGGATCTACTAAATATTTTGAAAGCAATTTGACTGAAATCTGCTGGTGGCTAAACCACCAACAACCACCACCATCGTTTAAAAATGCCTCGCATAGAAACTGTCGTCTAAATTCGTGATACGTGTAATGCTTTGGCAGTACCGGAATGGTATGTACTCAATCTTTCTTTCTTGTTCACATTTTGTATATATTGGGTTAACAGCACCTTGAAATGCTACGTATATCGAGTAATCCGGTAATTTCACGATCCTTGAAGAGTATAGATAGTTTAGCTCATCGAATGCCCATTTACAGGTAGTCCTCTGGCTGAGGGCGTATTTGTGTACATGAAAGGTCCCCTAAATCAGTCTTCAAAATTGAAAATTTGACTTATTTGGTATTCAGAAAAGTGAGAGTGAACGGGCGCTACCCCGCCAATAAGAGAAAATTGGCATTATCATGGGAGAATGGGCAAAAATGGGCAATATCAGGATATTGCTACGGTTCGTGTAAATATCACACACACACGCACGCACGCACGCACGCACGCACGCACGCACGCACGCACGCACGCACGCACACACATATATCGTAAATATGGAATTGTCCTTTAACTCCTCGTGTGTCAACTTAACCCTTTAATGGTCAAACTGACAAAAACCCTTTGCAGTGGTCTTCAGACATGGCTATTTGAAAGACCTAGGGAGAGTATTTTTGAATATTTACCACTAGAATGATTGGCTTGGTTACCGAGCCAGTCATTCTAGTGGTAAATTTTCAACAAAAAAATCTCTCGGCCTGCAGATAGACACTGGCTAACTAAAAACTTTAATTTTCTTTACCATTACCCCTTTAATGGTCAAACAGGCGAAAACAATTCAGTGGTAAATTTACAAAAAATATTCTTCTGAAATTAAAATAGCTTGGAAAAATATTGACGATCGAAATGTTTAATTGATATATCAAGTAGCGCTTTAAGCGCTTTGAGACGCTAGTGACACAAGCTGGGTTAATATGCACATTATGTTTAATATTGTATATAATATTCTCTGAGAGTATCTTGATTTCAAAATGTTTCACGGAAACGCAGCGGGAACACTTCCGGTTTGGCTTTCTAGTTTTGGTAGGAATGGTGTAGGGCCCTACAACCTCTCACTCCGCCCCAGAGCGCGCGAATTATCCCCGCACAAAAGCCAATTACGAACAGTGATCCGATAAAAATGCCGACGACTATAACTTTAATGTGTTTTGTACTGGAAGGGGTCGAATACCCACAGTCACCAACCTCATCGGAATTATCACCACAATTGTCCCATCGATCGCAAGTGAGCTGGCTGCTAATACAGTGCCCATTATCACATTTGAACTCACTGGTCACGTTGCACGGACCATTCGTGTACTTTGTAAATATGAAGAGAAAAATGTCATGAGCTGTAGTCGTTGCATAGTGAATGGTCAGCGATGACGTCGTCGTAAAGTAAGCCTGGCTAGACTCATTAACGTGGCAGTACGTTACGAGGACAAACCCGTTGACGTCACGAATGCTGATGTTATTACTAGCGCAGTCAGGTGCCTCAAAATCGATTACAACTGCTTTCACGATGAACCAGTTGCCACCAGTTTCTAGTACAATATAACACGAAGCATGCAAACTGTCCAATCTGTATAGCAGGTGCGTTGTCGTGGTGCGGAGTATATATGTCACGTTGCACCTCGTAACGCTAAGGTGCTGGACACATACTGCACGTTGTTCGTCAGAACTATCCCCGCAGTTATCCCAGCCATTACATGCGAGCCTCCGGTCAATACATCTACCATTGTCGCACGGGAAGTTGTGGTCACCATCGCAGTCATCCTCTATATATTTTGTGAGTAATAATTGAAATGGATAAGTAATAACGGCACCTGCGTTTTCATAATTCAAAGTTAGCCATGTTCCAGTTGTAGCGAGCGTATCGCTTGGTACACCACTTTCGCATAACGTATAGAGAATCGGGCCCTCATAATAGCCATCTTGTATCGTGAGATAATTATCTAAACACCGATTGTGCATGAAATCCGATTTAACAACCTTTATTATAAATCTTGTATCGCTGTTATTCGTCTGCAAGGCAAATTGACAACTCGAATAACGTATATCAGCTTTGTATTGAACAAGAAAAGAGTAATCACTAGCTGTATATATGTTAGGCATACTGCAATACTCATTCATGTTTATTTGACTAACAGCAAACGAATAGTCGAAACACGTGAATAAGAATACATTTGTCACGGTAATACATTTCAATAAATCCATATTGCAATAACTCCATTGCTTCATTTTCGTTTAATTTATCCGTCTGAGATGCTGAACTTAGAACTAAATAATAGGGCAGTGCATCGCTCGTATAGCTAGTTAACTTATTTAATGTGATCACCGTACGTGATAATATTTAGGTTAAACTGATGTAAGCATAGCTACACTACATTTATTTGTCGCTTGTCTCCTGACAGGCAAAACAAAACTGGAAATGGTTGCATGAATAATATTGTCGGTCGCTGGATGTACAATAGAACTCCGAAATAACCTACGATGCCCAAGGCAGCAATGTCGTCCAATCCAATTAGGTTCAAAATAGTCAACATAACATTTCTTACGTGGTGTTCAAAATTGTGCTAACTAACATGTTTCAGCCTTAGGGGTTTGTTTTGAAAACATTTCAACTTATGTATGAACTGTACTGCGTGGTGTTGCTGTCGTAATATGCAAACGCTTACAGCGACGATGGTTTCAAAATGATCACCAATTATTATATATTGTTATGGAATTGTATAGCGGACATTTATTATTAATTTTGCGGTAAAATTAGAATTTAACCAATCATGTGTTAATTTAACTCTAAACTGCCCATGCCGGGCAAAACGGCATCGGCAGTGGTCTTGCGGAATGCCCATTTGCAGGCCAAGAGAAGGCTATTTTTTTAAATCGAGCCAGTCATTCCAGTTGTAAAATTGTCAAAAATAGTGTTCTCTAGGCCTGAAAATGATTACTGATTATGCAAAAGCAAAAATGTGGATTTTCTTAACTCTTTAATGTTAAAACCGACCAAAAAGACGTCTGTAGTGGTCTTGAGAAATATTCATTTCCTGGATAACAAAAAGTTATTTCTGTAAGTTTCAGCGGTAACTTGATAAAAATGGCCTTCTTCTGGCTAGAGACGGGACAATAACCTGGACACAAATTGTAATTTTCTTACAAATCTTGAGCACTAATGGGTTAATCAGCATAAGTAGCACGTTAAACGCATTGATGCGCTATTGACTTAGGAGGGTTAACACGTGTATTTCACACACAGGGGCGGCGGAAGGTCTTTAAAATGGGTGGGATGGTGGTGGGGGGGGGGGGCGGGGGGGGGGAGGGGAGTGGGCGGTGGGGGGGGGGAGGGGTCTGACTCTAGAGCGGGCGTCTAGGGGTCCTCCATCATCAAATTTTTTAGAAAATTAGATGACCTGAAAAATCGTTTCCTGCGTTCTGAGTAATAAAAAAGCACTTAGATTCCGCTTTCACTTTATAGGTTTTTTTTATATTTCACTACCAATTGATCGTGGTATTGAGGGTTAGGTTGGAGTTGCGGATGGATAGACCCACTTAAGTCAGGTTAGTGTTAATTTCATAATGGTTACATGGAGGTCATTAACAATAACGAGCCATACGTTAAATATGAGGGGGATCCACAAGAAAATTGTGAAAATTAGATGCTCTGAGAAGCCGTTTCCTGCGCTCTGATGAATAAAGAAGCACCTGTATTTTTACAGTACACGGTCATTTTAATGAGGGGCAGAGCCCCCACACTCTTAGAAATATTGGGGCTGCACCCCCAACTGTCATAGATACCAACAGCTCCGCGTCAAAATAAGCATGATTAATTTCACATCTGCTGGAATACAGTACAACGCAGAAATAACTTTTGGATTTTTCCAAAATAAAAATAGAACGTACCGTTGTATAAGTTGGACTTACTTTACTTGGACGCCATTGCGCCAACAGCTCCGCGTCAAATTACCTTCAAAATATTAACCACAATATTTCGTAAGCAGTAAATGAGTTTTCGTATTTGCTTTGCCTGGCCAAAGGGTTAAGCCCTACAGTACAACGCAGAAATAACGTAACATGTTTCCAAATATTATAATTTTGAACACAAGGTAATGAATGATCTGTTGAATATTTTTGAAATTAATTGAAATTAAATTAAGTCCAAAATATTCAACAGTACGTTTTCTATGTTTTTTTAAACATCTTAAGCTGTTTCTGCGCTGTAGTGTACTCTAGCAGATGTGAAATTAGTCATGCGTATCTAAAATTGCACGCTTGAATAAAACTAGGCAGTTTCATATCTCTACTCAACAACATTTAACCCTTTCATGTCGAAGCCAGTCAAGACCGACCTCTGCTGTTGTCTTGAGAAATGTCCATTTCCAGGCCAAGAGTACTATTTTTTTTAAATCCGGGGCGTAAATATGGTCGTAACTTACGCGTGCTGAAACCCACGCGTAAGTTAGAAGAATACGTCTATCTCGAGAACATCACGTTCAGAATCTCGTTTTCCAGCGTACACTGCAAGTATTCGCGAGAGGCTAATTAGGTCATCATTAGGTCGGGAACACGTTTTAAAACTTTATTTAGATCTGTTTATTCATATCTATTTCTTTTGGGTACTTCGGAACTTCGCACATATTCCAGAATGCATTGCTATAAACACAAACAGATCATCACTGAAAGGTTTGCCTTTACTATATACCGTAATTTAAGCTGCCAAAATGAGTCACCAGTTTTCGAATATCCCTATCGCTGTTCTGATAGAGCTCATATCTTCTGCCTCGGTTCAAACATGTCAAAGCTACAGCTTCGATCTAAAAGTACAAGCAATATTTTGTTGTTTGAAATAATCGAGCCATCGTTCTCTAAATATGACGCTTCAAATCCAGAATTTAATTTAATCGATAAAACTTGTCTATTAGGACCACACTAGGAGCACAGAATAACTGTCAGAATATGAATAGTGAATCGAGCCAAGGCCCAAGCGTATGCCCTAGGTGACAGATAATAGTTGGCAGATTATTTTGAAAATAGATTGAGTGTGTTGTTGCTTCCTTAAGTTCTTTACTGTCAAATTGTTTTCAAAATAATCAGCCAGTTATTTATAGCCATTTTAGCCTTTATCCTTTGTCATAAATAACACAAGTTAATTCTCCTTTTCTGGTAAATGAATTTTCGAACACCGGTAAAGCACTGCAATAATTATAGACAACAATTTTTGTAAATTTACCACTGGAATGACTGGCTTCGTTATCGAGCCAATTCTTCAAACGGTAAAATCTAAAAAAATAGTTGCCGCCTCCTGCAAGCTTTCACAATGGTTTAATGAAAAAAGTGTTAAATTTTTAATCCTCGAATTGAAAATAAAATTCCATGTTTTCATTGAAAATGTCCCTTTGCGGACCAAGAGATTATTTTTGAAATTTTAACACTGGAATGACTGGTTCGGTTATTGAGCCAGCCATCCCAGTGGTAATTTTCAAAAATAATCTTCTTAGTCTGCAAATGCACATTTCTCATGACCACTGCAGAAGACGTTTTTGGCTGCCTAAAGAGTTAAAACAAGAAAACAAGAATCATTTCCAGTGACTTCCATTTCCAGTGTTAAAACTAACAGTATGGAGTTGTAGTCGAATAAGGTGGTGGCACAATTTACACTTTCTGTATCTGAATTGTTTAAATCTGATAGTCATAAGTCATATTGGATTTTGAATGCAGGGTAGGTATCATAGCCACAATAGATATTGTTAAAAGGAACAAATGATGAAATTTGTTAAGTTCCATCATGCAAATGCCAAAATTGTTGACAAACCTGTGTACACACGAGTACAGTTTTTTCAGTATGGCTGCTTTGAAATTAAAATATTCCTCAAGGGAAAGGTTTAACCCTTTAATGGCATGGTTAATACACAAGTACACAGAGAGTCTGGAAAGGTGTGGAAATATAAGAAACCAATATATTCAGGCCTTGAAAATTATGGAAAATTTAATATTTTCTCCTACAGTTTTGGAAACGGTATGGGAAATTAAAATATTGTCAGATGTGATTCTCATTTGCAAAATAATATAGATAATAATCAAAATATTGATATTCTTAGCTACAAATTTCATAATTTTTCTGAACGATTTGGCAGCTTTCATATGGACACAGATTTGCGACATAAAATGGGACTAGAAGTTGATTAGTTAGGTCTGGGAAAGGTATAGAAAAAGTATGGAATTTCATTCTGCAGAAGATGTATGAACCTTGTAATGAGAAAATGTAGTCAACAAAAACAATTGTCCCATAAAAAATATCCATTTGCAGACCAATGAGAAGACAATTTTTGACAACTCATCACTGAAATGACAGACTGGCTTGATGATTTAGCCAGTCATTCCGGTGATAAGATTTCAAGAATAGCATTCTCGTGGTCTGCAAATGGATTATACATTGCCCATAGAAAATGTCCATTTGCAGACCATGAGAAGACTATGTTTGACTACTTAACACTGGAATAACTGGCTTGGTGATGGAGCCAATCATGGCAGTGATACGATTTCAAATATAGCATTCTTTTGGGCTGCGAATGGATATACAGTGTCACATTGAGAATTTCCGCTTACAGACCATGAGAAGACTATTTTGACAACTTAACACTGCAATAACTGGCTTGGTGATTGAGCCAATTATTGCAGTGATAAGATTAAAAAAAATAACATTCTCTTGGTCTGCGAATGGATGTAGATTGCCCCATAGAAAATTTCCATTTGCAGACCGTGAGGAGACTATTTTTGACAACTTACCACTGGAATGACTGGCTTTGTGATTGAGCCAATCATTCCAGTGATGAGATTCCAAGAATAGCATTGTCTTTGACTGCAGTTCCAGGGGGGCCCAACTGGTGAATAATATATTATATGATTCAAAAGTATTTCCTTTGTTTTGCAGCCTGTGCCAGGGTGATGAGTGTGCACCAAATCAATGTCTAGTGTAACAGATAGAAGGCCTTGCAATGAGATGCATTCTATGATTTCTTCTTCATCACTCTTAAATGATTGGATGCAGTAAATGGAATAACATCTGTAATACCGGTACCAAATTCCCAAAAGACATTCTCAGTCAATCTCAGAATGACAAGCACACACCTGTGATGGATATGACCACGGTGTTTCTAAAGACTGTGTTCAAAGTCTCATATATACTTGTTATTAACAGCACACTCTGATAATTACAGTTGATTACATCAATACTCATATTTAAGGCAAATACTGTATTTATTGAATGAGTTAAAAAGACAAAATTCAGTTTTAGTGATTGAAGTTTTTATTTAACCCTTATGTCAAGTTATGACAATGATTTTAAAATGGTTAATTGTTGCAGAACCAGTAGTTAATAAGACTGGCATATATTGTTTAAAGAGTTACATGACCTAGATGTTAAACAAATAATCTTGGGTTAGTGTTTAAATACACATATTGTGTACAGTCACTAATGTACCTGGCCTTACTCACTCATTTTTGTCAGTAGACACAATGAGTACTGAAAATTGGATATAAGAATCTAAAATTACACCAGTCTACAATCTACCAGTTTATACAGAATATGAATTCTGTACTTGATGAATGAAAAATTGTGATTTTCTAACTCAGTCATGAGTATCATTCATCAAATACAGAATTCACATGCTGTATGAACTGGTAATTGGAGACTGTTGTAATTTTCAAAAGATAATACCTCTGTCCCTTACATAGTTCTACAGTCCTATGCACATTTCTAGCACAGAATTTGTAATTCTGATCATAAATTTCATACTTCTGGGCAAAGGTGTTACATTTTGACCTGCGATTTTCATATTTGCTGCTAAAATATATACATATCTGTCCAGATGTTTTGGTTTTAATCTCAAATTACCCCATTTCAAGACAAAATGTTAGCATTTCTGACCAAAATGTGTATATTTTCAGCCAAAATGTGTTTTGAAATTTATTTTCAAGTGTTCTGATTCAAATACGGAGGTTCCAGGTGAGCAATACAATCTCCAGGGTGTTTATTTGTTGGTAATTTATGAAAATATTTTATCCATTATTTTGCATGGTAATGATACTGTATAATTTTTTTATTTTGATCCCTCTTAAATTACAACTACATGACAAACGCTATAAAGGGACACACACACTTATCCAACTTAACGGTTTATCACTCAAGCCGGCCCAGACAGTGGTACTGAGAAATGTCCATTGGTAGACCAAGAAGACTATTTTTAAAATTCTGCCATTGGAATGACTTGTATTGCTATGAAATACTAGACAAATTGACTAAATGGTTTAATCATGCAAAATCATGATGCCCTTGAAATGCCATATCCAGGCTAGATTTAAAGATTCAACCAATGACATGCAGAATACTGCTACTGCATTTGAGCAACATGCCAGAGTGAAATATGTCATCAGATACATTAAGTAGATGCTGGTAAATTAGCATCATGAATTTATAGCATGAGTGTCTTTCCCATGACTCTGGAACATAAGTATCATCTGAAACATAAACAAAACATGTTTTAAATAATTATTAGCTCACCTGGCCGGAATCGCCAAGTTAGCTTATGCCGTGGCGACCGTCCACTGTCCGTCCGTCCGTCAACTTTTTCTTTAAATGACTTCTCAAGAGCCACTTGGTCGATTTCAATTATATCGGCAGGAAGTATCCTTAGGGCATAGAGGTTCAAGTTTGTTCAAACAGCCTGTGGCCATCTTGGATTTTGGCCAATTTGTGGAAATGTATTTAAAAATCTCCGAAACCGCTTGGGGAATCGATTCAAAACTCATGAAACATCATCTAGGGCAAGAGCTAAGCCAAGTTTGCTCAAGAGAACTTGATTGACCAATTGGTTCGGCGGCCATCTTGGATCATCTAGTTTTCGCGAAAACGACTTCTCCAGAACCACTGAACGGATCGGGACAAAATTTGGCAGATATAATTAGGGACTAAGGGCCATTAAAGTTTGTTCAAGGGAAGTTGATAAGTAAAACAACCATGGCCGCCATTGACCAAACAAAATGTAGCATGTTTGGCGGCAATATTGGATATTTTTATTTGATGGATTTTGAAGCCGAAATTGGTTTTATATGGGCTTTTAGGTATTCTGATTTCAAATTTCAAAACTGTCGGATAAGCGGTTTGTCGACCATCTTGGATACTTTCGCCACCACAAAATGCCATACTAAAGCAATGGGAAATTTAAAATGTCTTCTCGAGAACTACTAAGACGATTTCAAGTATATTTGACAGGAAGCATCCTTAGGGAATAGGGATACAAGTTTGTTCAAAGGAAGATGATCAGCCAATTTGGCTGACATACATCTTAGACTTTGGTCGCCAAAGAAAAATCTCCGAAACTGCTTGCAGATCGATGCCAATCTCATGAAATATGACCTAGTGCAAGAGCTCAACCAAGCTTGTTTGAGGGAACTTGATTTGCCAAATGGTTTACCGGCTATCTTGGATGACCTAGTTTTCGGGAAAACGATTTCTCCAGAACCGCTGAATGCATCGGGCCGAAAATTGTATATGTGTATATGTAAAAAACATGTCCGCCATGAATCAATCAAAATATAACGTTTTTGGCGGATATCTTGTATTTTCTGCAAATTTCTTAGAAAATCATACTGGGCCAGTTTTAATAAAACTTGGCTAAGCTTTCTTCACAGAAATTTGATTGGTAAATTTTTCCAATGGTCATCTCGTTTTGTTCGGTTGTGTCAGTGGGTAAATATTTCAAGTGAACGATACAGGCCCCTTGGGCCTCTTGTTAATATTCTAAGCAACCCACATGCTTTGGCATAAAGGCATGTACAAGCAATCTGTCTCATTTTGTGAGGTATTTGTTAAGGTTAAAGGGAAATGGTACATTTTATCTTGTTTTAGTTTTATACAATAACAAGACAGAGATTACAGACCCTCGCCCTGTCATTTTTATCACATTGTACATCTTTCCTATTCGCCACATTTTGTCATATTACACCCAAAATTGTGAAACCCTAGTGTATGGTCACAGCCCTTCTTATGTAAAAATTGAGCTAAATATTTTTTGCTGGATCATGGCTAATGTTGGATATCCGCTTTCACAATAAAATTCTTTATTGCGTTAGAATCTGAGGCAACTCTGATTAGTTTTTATGGGGATCACCACACGTAGACCGCCAAACACACACGTACCACCCCACCCCCCCCCCCCCCACCCCACACACACACACGCACGCACGTACGTACGCACGTACGCACGCACGCCCCCAACACCCCACCCACCCACCAACCCACAACCCCCCCCCCCCCCCCACACACACACACACAGATGC
This sequence comes from Chaetoderma sp. LZ-2023a, assembly GCA_034401795.1. Lineage (NCBI taxonomy): Eukaryota > Metazoa > Mollusca > Caudofoveata > Chaetodermatida > Chaetodermatidae > Chaetoderma > Chaetoderma sp. LZ-2023a. The sequence continues at coordinate 59,739,089 of CM067362.1, read as the reverse complement.
ACGCGCGCGCACACGCACATACAAACGCACGAATAAAATGATGACAATTCTGAAATGCTGCTCAAACCCAATAATGCTTCTTTATTGGAATTAGAATTAACGCATACGACAGAGTTAACAATAATTTACTGGTTCATTTTGGCTCAAATTTTAACACAAGAATATGTGTCATCCTGTACTAGGATTTCACAACTAGGGATGCAACCTAAAAGCTCTGGACGTGGTTACAATGTGATAACAGTAACAACAGGTGAGTGAGGGTCTGCAATCAGATGCTATTGTTTACTTCAGGAAATCACTTGACATTATCTCACAGGCCTTTGAATTTTCGTTCATCCATCCCTCTACCACATATCCCCCATACCATATATAATATACACATATATACTAGGGGGAATATGTGGTAGAGGGATGGATGGACAAAAATCCAAAGGCCTGTGATTATCTTTACAGTTAGTCTTGACAACCCTGGTTTTATGTGGAGTATGGGATGGAGTGGGGGGGGGGGGGGGTTGCCACCCAGTGGTATGCGCAACACCCCCACCGCACCCACCCCTCCCCTCATTGGTGAAATGTTTATCGATCAGTTGATCTCAGTCCTGCTTTCTTGAGCGTGATGTTATTTCGATCAATGAAACGCTGGTAGAGCTATACAAGCAAGCCTGTCTATAACGGTCACTGTATGGACCATCAAAATATCGTCAGTAAGATAGGTGGTCGCTTAATGCAGCTCACCGGCTGTGGGTTTTAGGTGCATGCATGGCATGTGATCGTGATTTCCTAACAATGAGACTCAATTCTTATGGATAGTCATCAATTGGTCTCAAAAGCGAGTGTGCATCGTAGACGTGTCTGTCCGCTATAGACGGTTTGTCTGCATTTCCGCGAAATAGCCCACTGCCGGTTTAGCGGGCGTTGAGCAGTTGGTTGACACATAGCTGCCTTCAGCCTGACCTACATCGTTCTAACATACGCCCACTCACATAGCTACTCTGTTCGAGGCCGTACTTGCAGACCTGTGATTTCTCGCTATGTAAATAACATTGCGCTAGTGGGTTGGAGGGAGATAGCCAATCAGATTTCTGCTTACTTCACGCGATAGGCGAGAGGTCGATTGGTGACCTAATTTACAATCACAAAAACAACGGCGATCGTGACACTGTTGAGCTGGAAAGAGACATTTGCAAAAAGTGTGCAATAGTTTTGCTCTAAACAAGTTATCTGAGGAACAGAAAATGTGTAGATTGGTTTTCGGTAACAAAAACCGCTAGTTTGGTTAACGCTCATGTGTAAATTTGTCTACTTCCTGATTTCTTATCGAGCAATCTCATTGGCGCAAGTTGACTGCCAGTTCATTAATATGTATGAAGCTTCGTGAACTTAGCACAAACATCAAAGTCATGCAAGCACGGTGCTCAAGACGGAGGCGAGGATCGTGCAATAGGACGATGCCTGACCTACTGGTATACGCCACTCTCTATGTAATAGTAGAGGGTACGACGTCGCGCTAAAATGCCTATACCCTGGCGCCTCATTTTGTGTTTTCTTTCTTAGTTTGCAAACATACATTAAAAAAATCAATAGACGCATAATTACCTTTTAGTTAGGCCTACATATGTTAGGATTACTATTTATAGGAATTATTCAAACATGATTATGTCCGCCACGTGTATGAAAATAAAACACGAAATTAGGTAACGCTTACCAAGTTTAATGTAGCGGCGAACATTCAATTGTCGTCTCACTGCCGTTAGAATACGCAATTGTACTTTCTATATGCCCGCTACACAGAGTTTTCTATACCTCTATGGTTCACGCTAGAAATTATTTGCACTGATTGATCCCGTACTATAATTAAAAATTGACAGCTGTCACATTGCAGTCAGCTGGATTATGTCATAAGCAGCGACGATTCTCGCCTTAGCATACTAGAGAGCTCCGCGCCTAAGTTACGCATTTTATTATTTAGGCATTTATTTACGACCCTTTTCGTGAAACTGACGTAGATGCGGGACCTACGTATATCGTCTAAGTTAGACGGGGGGGGGGGGGGGGCGTAACTTACGCACCTTTGTGAAACTGGTTCCTGGTCTTCTGGTATAAAGAGGAATACATTGGCACAGCACAAGTCAGACTCCAAGAGGCTCTTAACAAATTTGAGGTATGGACAACAGAATGTGGGGTAGAAGTGAATAAGAACAAGACGGTCCACTCAGCGTTTACCCTATCCACCAAAGTAAAGGCAGCCAATCTGACCTTTAAAGGAGAATCTCTCCCAGAAGAAGAAATACCAACTTACCTGGGAGTCACTTTAGACAAGAAGGTAGCATGGATAAATCAAATAAACCATGCTGCATCAAAGGCCCAACAACGATTAGGTCTCATGAAAAAGTTAGCTGGTACGAACCGGGGAGCAGATGAGACAACCCAGAAGAAAGTCTACACAGGCAGTGTTCGCCCTGTTCTGGAATATGTTGCATCAGCCTGGTCAACTGCAGCCAAATCCAGTCTCAGCAAGCTCGCCAAAATACGAAATCAAGCTCTTCGTATCATCACAGGTGCTATGCGATCTACACCAATTGTTGAAGTGGAAAAGGCCACAGGTCTCCAACCTCTCGAAGACAGACGAAATGTCAAAGTGATTCAACAATCCAAGAAGTTTAAATGACTTGGTTACCACGCAATGTATGAGAGAATGTAGAAACCATAAAAAAGAAGACTTAAACGTCAAAGTCTCACAAGTGTTTCTAGAGACCCAACAAAGAGATTGCCCTCTATCCAGAATATTGAACCCTCACCACTCTGTACTCATAACCCAATGCCACCACACCTGACTCAACAAAGCTTTATCATCAGAGACTTCTAACAAGAGCTCACACTCCAGTATGGAACTAAGAACCCTATCACTGGAAGTCTTAAATGAAAAGTATCAGCAAAATCAATGGGTATGTGCCTTCACTGATGGATACGCAACAGAAGTAGTTACAAATGGTGGTGGAGGTATTTTCATCAACTGTCCATGTGGCAGTCAAGCATAAATTGCCATCGCAACAGGCCATATCTGCTCCAACTACAAAGCTGAATGTAAAGCACTTGAAAAGGCCGCTGATATATTAACAACAGACGAACGATCACAGGGTGCAGATATAGTCTTCGTCACTGATGCACTCTCTGTATTACAAGCTCTCAACTCTCAAAGCTTGGAATTAACTGATTTGACTAACAAGGTACAGCAATTGTCACTCAATGCCAGAACTGTTATCCTCCAATGGATCCCATCTCATTGTAATATCTCAGCAAATGAAAGAGACGATGTTTTAGCAAAAGCATGGTCAACTAAAGACCAACACCATGACCGCTGCACACTCAAAGAGGTCAACACGGCGATCAATCAAGCATTAAAGAAAAAATGGAGAGATGAGCATCCAGAACATGAATCAGCAGCCATCCATAATCAGCTTCCAGAAGAGAACAAGTGATAATCTTTCATCACCGTTCAGGACACTGCAGTCTGCGTGCTCACATGTACAACAAACTGAAGATTGGCACATCTACAATGTGCCCCTGTGGCACCAACCAAGAAACAGTTGCACACATCTTACAGGATTGCCCACGTTTCAATCAGCAGCAGCACCGCTACTGGCCATTAACACAATCCCTCGATGACAAGCTGTACGGGGATACAGACAACCTAGCTATCACAGACAGCTTCATCCAGATGTGCGACATTCAAATGTAGTCAAATGTGAACGCAAGAATACGATGACGAAGAAGAAGAAGAAGAAGAAGATAACAGAGCTACCTTCCCCGAAACGCTTCTAAGACAACCTCTTCAGGCCAAAAGTTATGGAGAATATTTCAGAATATGATGATGAATAGGTGAGACTTGGTCATGTTTGCTTTCAACTACAGTTTCACCCTCAAACTCGCTTAAGTCCTCAGTCCCCTGTCAGATTCGGCATTAGTAGAAGCGCATTGTGATTGTCGCTTGTTCTGGTAGGTCGAAAATATTACCTTAGTGGAAGCGTGTTCAGACGGTCGCTTGCTGTAGTTGATCGAGAATCTGACATTAGTAGAAGCGCCCAGGGATAGGCGCTTGTTCTGTCTGGTTGACAGTTTAAAATAATTCGCTTAAGCTTGACCGCAAACTCGAAACTTATTTAATATTCACAAATCCCTTGACATTGACTTCAAATGTGTCAAGCAATTAAACCCCATTTATAGTTTCAGATTAACCAATATTGCTAGGCCGCTGATGCACAACTCATCGACATGGAAACCCCAATGTTTAACAACTCATCCCTGTAAATAGTTAACAACCTTTGAGAAGGCTTATACCGCTTCACTGGTAAATAATAACTTGTGGACATTCGTCAGAAATGTGTATATTATAGTGTGCTAATAAAACGTCTTATACATGCATGATCACTAGAAAATGCCTGAGATTCATCTGGTCCCTAAATATATAATAAAACTTATAGCTCCGCAGGCAACATTACGTAATGCTGCTCTTCCATAGATACATTCTGCCATGAGGTATGTTATAAGGGCCTCAACAGCGTCTAACTCAAAGCTATTCATCATTGTTGGGTATAGCTAAACATAACGTTTTCCGACCCAATTTGATAGATAGCTCTGTGTTCAGCCTATAATGCAGAGTAACTGAAATTATCTTCATTGTAGCTTTATGTATGTATTAGCTAACAATGTCAGGGCCCTCTTAGGCAAGTGGGGTAATAATCAGAAGACTGTAAGAAGATTTCTCCAACTACATCCAAAAGAATATTACATCAATGCAAAGACATTTTGCCACACTACAAACGTCATTTATTTACTAACATGCAAAAATTGTACTAAACAATATGTAGGTGAAACAAAACGAGAATTTCTAAATTCTAAAAAATATATGTGCATCAAGGAACACATAATGGATATAAAAACAACAAAGACACACCCATTGCTCAACATTTTAATCTTCCTAACCACGGGATCCCAGATGTCAAATACAGAATTACTGACGTTACGTTCCTGATAGCATGGAAGTAACCACTTATTATAGCCTAAACACCTTTCACAAATAAAAAGGACCATTGACTTGTAACTTGAATGATTACTAAATTTAGCATATAATCAATATGTGATTCAACTTTCATTAGTCAAATGGCCTGTGGTGTCATAAGATCTGATTCCATGGTAATGAAGATAGTGAAAATCTAGCCATTGAAGCTGAATAAATGACGGAGATGGAGGGTGAAGATGATGAGTCAATGGAGGTGGAGAGTGAAGTCAAGGAATCAACCGAGTCTGAGTGTGAAGAAGAAGAAGACGTCAAAGGCAAACAGGAGCTAGTCACCATATTCCAAAATATTCATCATTACTTACACGCTAAACAATCAGGTTTATATTATGAGGCTGGAGGAGAGAACACAGCTCTAAATGGCATAGATCCACATCTATTGTTGTATGTGTTGATGCTTTAATTACAAAGTGTACTGCCATAAGGCTACAGTGTAGATTACAGAGCTCTACGCTCATTGAAATAATTCGTCAGGAAACTAAAGATGTTATCACTGAGGGGAGTGCATACAATAAAGCAGTCTTCTCAGCTTTTCGTAAGAGAGTGCTCCTGATCAAGGAGTACATATACAACAATCTAGATGTGGGCATGCTGATGACAGTGATGATGATTCAGGTAGTGATGATAATGAATCTGATGCTGAACGTATTGATTACTGATGTGCAAGGTATCAGTCTACCCATTGACTCATGGATCTTCTTGATGATTTGTTTATGATAGTGATATAAGCTATATGTTTATCCTATGTAATATTTTCATACATACATTCATCCAGACACATGCCTCCCTTGATATCTGGATCAAAGTCTATAAAATGTTCCAAAAGTAGTTTACAGCTGACAGTACCGGAAAACGTTTAGCACACCCAAACACATGCATGCCAGCACTGTCGCACAAAGCCCACATGCCTGCCAACATTTGCACATGCACAGTGTGATCGCACTGTGGCTGCATTTGTACGTATGTCTGCATTGGGCCACACATAAACATGTGGGCGCATGTGCGGCTGCACTGCAGCGTGACATCCCATGACCATGGTATATGCACATATAGCCACATGGTCGCAACATTACATCACTTCCATTGGTCTATTGTGGTAGCTAGCCCGCCACTTAAACTGTTTAAAAATATTTAACTACTTACACTTAGGGCTGTGCCTGCCTTGAAATACATATCTCAGGAGCTATACATTGGAATAGGTGAAAAATAAAATAAAATGTAAATCCGGGAATATTGATTATCTATGCTTTGTATCACCGTTAGCATAAGTTGGCATGGGCTGAGAAGCCATCAGGGCAGAAGTGTAAATCCTGGATTATTTATTTTCTCTTTACTGTGTAGTCTCTTTAGCATAAGCTAGGCCTTGGCTGAGAAGACCCTTTTTGGGAAAGGTAAATCCAGACAACATATATAGGTTATAAATACCAAAAATAGTTCTTTGAGGACTCCTAAAAAATAGGTCATGCTCCTCATCTCGCTCCTCAAATTGCTACTCAAAAACTCACCTCTTTTCTAGTATATATATATATATGTATATGTAACATCCACACTCTGCCTGCAAGTAATTCTATAAGTTGACAGCTGCAACAGCATATGTAGAATTCTGAGACATTTTCATATATTTCATACCTTATATTCTTCATTGTTTTATATTTTAAAACTTATGCTCGATCTTCATATGTTTATTTATTTATTAAATTCAATTCTCCAAATTGAGAAAAATGTTCAGTGTTTTAAATCTAGAACTATGTATCGCCCTGTGGTAAGGAAGTGGCTACTTTGGCCTGCTATAATTCATTCGTTACCAGATACTTCGCCTCATAAACATTGAACTCTGCATAGTCGAATAGGGATGTGTTGATGAAAAGATTCTAATCTTTAATCACGCCCAAAGCTTATTAGTGAAACATAGCGGTTGAACGAGTTACCTCCATTGATATGCGAATCTTCAGTCTGTCTCATTACTAGACCCCACCCCATCCCTGCTTTGATATACATGCGTAAACAGTGAAAATCAATTTTCTTAGCAAATATTACAAGCGGAACGGTTCTTGAGGTTATCTACGAAGCCATTCAGCTTTTTTCCCAAAATAACCTCGCCACCTACGAATGCTTATTACGCATAACTCCTGCAGAAGTCGAACATGCATCAACGTTGTACAGTAAAAAGCTCCAGCATATAGATTTGCTAGACTACCCCTTCACCCTCTCTCTCTCTCTCTCTCTCTCTCTCTCTCTCTCTCTCTCTCTCTCTCAAAAATCCTTATTAATAGCTCCTGCTACTTCATATCCTGTTGCAGAGGATAGCTGAGCATTCTGAAATTATACGCCCGAGTCCAAAGTGGTATGAATGCTCAATAAACATCTGTTTGTAGGAATTGGATGTTTATCACTATTAATAATCATAATAATAATAATAATAATAATAATAATAATAATAATGATAATAATAATAATAATCATTCTGGCAAATATTTTGAAGCTAATTTAACTGAATCATTGTTATTACATTTATGGAGACCTGCGAATTCCGTGCCACTCGAGTGCCATACCCTCTGAATAGCTCCAATGTTTGTAAGAATCAAAGGCCCTTACTATTTAGCACACATTCTGGTGAATATTTTGAAACTAATTCGACTGAGCATTGTTTAAGACCACAGGTCTCAACGACCTATTAATGTCAAAATATTCGCCAGCCTTTCTGACATAGCTGCTTTGAAATAACATATACAGTTGATTCCAACACAGGGTTCAAAGTAATCAGAACATCTATTGCAAGGATTTAGTTAATTTATAATGCATTAAGACCCGGATTGGCGCTGTTGATCCAAGGTGTTTCTGATTGTTGTTGCTGATTATTACACACACCCAGGGTTAGAGATAAAGTATAGCACCCTAAGGTACGGTCTATTTTCTGATGCTGGGGAGTTAGAGAATATACCTATTTGATGGAGATCTTAATCAGATCGACACTTGTTAGGCATTAATCACACGCTTAACAACACATCCATCAATTCTTGCGACGTCATGACTTCCACTATCTGGATTGTCTATATATGTGGTTAAATCGACATGGAGGTCGCTAGGGCACCATTGATTTCCGCAACATTTGTCTTTAGTATATACCAAGTTTCGTCAAAGAGGTTAATTCGTCTACACATAGGTTTCATCTCACTTTGACTTGGAGGCGTAAAGTACCAACATATGTTTGGCGTATGGATGCTTAGTTCTGATAGGAATACGATGTGTGACGTCATAGTATATGTGTGATGTTATGCTAGTAATTTAATGTTCATATCTTTTAGGGAACTTGATGGGTTAACATGACATTGACATTTATTCCCTATCCACTATCCATGTATTCCATATCAATGATCATCCTCTGATCGATCGATCTGTCGGACGTGATAGTTCCTGATTCATATTCTAATATTCTGCGAATTGATACCACTGATATTAGAATAGTATTGTTCATCCTATCCCAATCCCACCCACCCCCTATGTAATTTGGTTGACTGTTGTATGATCTGCAATCCTAGCTAGATGGCACCTGTTCGTGTGCGGAGATTTCAACTCCAAGCTGGCTAAACTCGGAATTGTGGATAAAAGTTCAGGACTTGGCTTATGCATGGAATCGTATGGAGAGCGCACACGCAACAGCAATGGAGATGCACTGGTGGCATTCCTTAGTTCCAATGGCCTATTTGCCACAGACATGGCTTTTAAACACCCAACGCACAACATGGACCGGACACATTGCTGATCACAAAGCCCCAAAAGGTTCTAAGGCTACAACAGCTGTCTTCAACCAAATAGACTTCATACCATGCAAGACAGAAGCAAAACCCTTACTTCGGAATGCTCATTCCTATGGAGGCACAGACCTCAATTCTGACCATAAGCCAGTGATTACATGCCTTCAGATGAACGATCTCTACCTAATATATAAATGTCATAACAGGCAAGAGGGTAGAGTCACATACAACCTACGCAAGCTCATCAGCGAGAAAAATAAAATGAGACTGACAAAAGCGAGACTGACACTCAAATTTCATACAAAAAGGCCGTCAGGGAGCAGATAGCTAACATCGACGTCAGCTCCGATCCAAACGAATCTCTAACCAAAATACTGATATCTATGGAATCATCAGCTACTAGCACCACGGGTGTTCTAATAAAAACAACAGAATTAGGTATGCTAATGACCCTCTCGTAGTAAAGCTGTCAGCAGAACAGAAAGCATTACGACTGCACATCTATCAAAGTGGCCAAAGTGAAGATCACACCAAACTACACCAAGAACACAATAGCATTCTGCGCCACATTAGTGAACACTTAAAAGACTCCCTAGCAGATGAAATCACTGCCATGGATAACTGTCACAAAATGTTTCGGGCAGCCTGAGCCCTGAGAGTTACTAACTACACGCCACACTCACTATACACAACTCCAAAAGGACACTTTATCGGGACTGACCAGGGCAAAGCTGAGGCAATTTGAGAATGGGTCAGGGAACAGTTTAATGACCACGATGATGAGCCCTTGCACCAATTCTCAGGAGACCCCAGTCATTACTGACAGCAATTAATAAAGCATAACTTGAGAAGGCACTTAAAGCCCTGAAAAATGGACGTGCATCTGGACATGATGGCATGAGCAATTAGCTATTCAAATATGCAAGTACCATTATCTCAAAACTGATCACGCACCTAATCAATTCTGCTTTTATGCCACACCTTCCCATCGATGCTGTAGGCCAAGGCACCCTTATTGCGCTACCCAAGCCCAAGAAGCCCCCTGGCCCATAGCCAGTCTGCAGCCCAATGTACTCCTTAACAGCATATGGAAAATTCTATCCATTGTTACTTTATGCCGCATCCGAGACAATATCGATGACTTCACTGGATCATGTCAAAGTGGCTTCAAAAGTGGACACAGCTGCACAGACATTGTATGGGCTCAACACATGCTTGTGTCGGTAGTCATGTCCAAGCAGTGGAATTTACACAAAATGGGCATTGACATGTCTTGAGCCTTCGACAGAATTAAATGCTCAAAGATCCTAGATGTACTATGCCAGGCCATTTGCAATACTGATGAGCTATGCCTAGTGAGATTGCTGCTTGCATACGCCAAGCTGAGAGTACGAGTCAAGTCAGTGAAGTCTGTAGAGTTTGAGACATCAATCGGCACCCCACATGGAGATGGTCTATCTCCGGTGCTTTTCACCTGTTACCGTGGTGCTACATTGAAATCCATGTGGGAAAGGTCCACAAGACCAACCCCCCACCCAGCGTCTCAATACTGAGTATGCCGCTAGAGATGGAATATGCTGACGATGTGGAGTTCATAGACGAGGAAAAGAACCCCCTTGACGAACTTCTCCGATTAGCTGCAAGTAAACTAAAACTTGAGAATCTCTATGAATGAATCCAAAACAGAGTTCACCCATATATAACTATCTACAAAGCAGTAAACTAAAGAAAATGACAACCCATTTTGTGGCGGCATACAATGTAGGAAAAGTAAAATCCTGGTCTTACTGCTTTGCAGTACTGTGGCCATTACTGCATGCTGCGTCATGGGGAATATAGCTTTCCAGTCCTTCTGGAAGCTATGGAGTCGTAGATCAAAGATGCCCTTGATAAAAAGGCTACGTTTATGCAATGCACCCCATGTGTTCTTGATGCTGTATAACTGTAGCAACTGGGCAGCTCCAAAGGTAGCTCTAGACCAACTCTATGCCTGTCACCACAAACACCTACACACCATCACTGGACACCGATGGCCAGACAGCAGATGATTACATAATGATGGGTGAGATGGATGCACTATACACGATGTGTAATACGTTGTCGCTGTTTGTAAAAGTCTGACAGCAAAGATGGCCCATGCTTGGTCATGCGCTAACATTGATAGAAGTGACACCAGCACAGGGAGCCTTGGAATTCCCCCTACTAGGAGCCAGCAAATACAAAGCCAGGAGAGGATGTCATTGCATAAATCTGCTAAACGTGCTACGAGGTGACCTCAAGAAAGCAAGACTCGGTACACTCAAGTCAAGAATGGACCTCGGCAAGCTAAGGATTTCGGCTGAGGACAAGATACAGTAGCCAAAAACGAAGTAGGACTGATTGCAGCTGTAGGATGTTTCTACTAATACAGCCACAGAATACAGTAATCATACATACATTGTATGAACTAATGTTAGTGAGGCCGATGTGTGTACAGTAGACAAGGCATCGATATTTCTTGAAATTAACACGACACATTCATTTCATTGGTTTGTTTCATTACGACTGGAAAATAGATCCTCTAGATTCTTATTACATTGGTAAACTAATTGTATAATTATTAAATTTTCTTGTATGGTTAATGTCTTTGAGTTTCTATTTTCGGGTCAGTTTTATACAGTTTTAGCATACTAGAACTGTTATCATATTTAGGCATTATATGAATATCAGCTCCTTTATACATGTGCCTGTACATCAATCAAGTGACATTGTTTGGTGGGAAACCTATCAACCCCGGCTCGTCAGTTCGAATCACCTTGCTAAGCGGCCCACATGCTATCCCAAAGTGAGATGGAACCTGGTGCTTTGTTTGGGTGAGTAGCAGTCTAAATTCTCTACTCGTAACGTCTTCAATCTAGTCACCTTTCGATGAAATCCCAAAGCGAGATGGAACCTCGTGACTCGTTTGGGTGAGTAAAAGCCTATCTTTTCTGTTCCTGATGTCACCAATCTAGTCATATTTTGATGACACTAGTTCGATCACCATATATTCCATCTTATGGCGGATTTGATCTAAGTACTGAAAAAAATCAAACAATCTATTTCATTGAAGATTTTGATTATTCTCCATCGCTTGTCATCTTCATGACCTTTTCAGCCTTCTGATATGTTCTGACTTTAATCGCTGCCATCTTTTCGATTTTCTGCCATCTTCCGTCCCCAGTCTTCTCTATTGGGATATAGTTGTAGTTATCACATGGACCATAACATCACCTTCAAACTTTTCAGTCTATAGCTCGACCATACAGAATATTATTTCAGCTCATTCATATATTTCTTCATGCTCGGTGGTCTAGAGTGATTTTAATCTTGTGTACTTTCAATCCGGCGCCACAACAGATTGAATTTTCATCAGTTAATTTTTATACCAGGACCAGACTTTTGTATCCAGCATCTTCAAGGTATTTAACTTTTAATGTAATTAAATTACCACACACTCCAACCGACTTGTGTGCTATAAACACTGGCCAGATTTTTACTTACGTAGCAAAATCCCAAAATATTCTATGAGTACATTTTCACATTGAATCTTGATAATCTTCCATGTAAATCGATTGAATGTATGTTTCATTTTGTTGTTAAGTACGTCACTTGTGCTCCTTGACTATCATACATTCAGTAAGTGTCATGTATGCTTAGTTAGTGTTCTAGTGCCAGGGCCTGATTAAATAACCAACCAATCCCTAGAACAAGTTTTAGATTGGTAGAGTGGTTTATCAGTCTCTTGGGTTACCCGGTATAATTTTATTATTATTATTATCCCAAGATTTGATATCGATTAGCAGACAACTCGCTTATGTCATACCATTAACCTTGTGATGCATAATTCTTGAATTAAAATATACATTAAAATTAATTAAAAATTATAAATTTATTAAGATATTTGGTGAGTGACTCTTTACTGAATTGCCCTTTACTAAGAATTAAGGGTTGACTGATTAAATTTACAATTATCAAAATCCATAATTAATTTTATTTCTGCTTATTAATTTATTAATATATTCAGCCACTATGGTAGTGCATGTAACGCAGCATCTATGCTTATAAATTTCAATAATCTACAGCATCAGTTCATTCCTCTATTCATACTATATCATGTTGTTATTTACACCATCTCACCCATCACTATGTCAAGAATGCCTTATTAAATTCTTTTCTGTTTCTATAGTTTCATTTACAGATTCTCGCTACCATATACAGATTAACCAACAAGTAGTATAGTTGTTAGCCCCCAGATAGGTAAATTTTCAGCTTCTGGTAAAGAGGTTTAAAGAGTTATGATCTTTTGAAAGAAAGATTGGAGCTGTTGAAACATAATTGCTTGAATTTGAATCGAAGCACATCTGGTTTAATCAATAATAGAGTTTTCCATTACGACTTCAACAGCATGGTTGTGACATTCATATCTGAATTTTGATCATAACTTGATCACTGGTATATTCATATTACTGATCAAGTTTGACCAAAAAGCACACAGATTCGAGTTAATCCATGCCCGATTGCTTAAATTTCTTCAATTTCTTTTGTTAGATCCAGAATCCTTTACATTGATTCAAAATCCAATTTATATTCCTCGTCTTTGGTATCCTGATGCTATACAATCTACAGCGGCACTAACCCTGTAATTCCTGATCCATTGATACTAAACGTTCGCACCACTTAATTTATACTGCTTCGGGTGATTTATATTAAGTTGAAACTATTGATCCGTCTATCACCAAATTTGGTACTTATCAATAGTTATTAGGCTGCGATAAATGGGGGGGGGGTTTATATTGTTCAGTTCGATTAACGGGAACTTCTGATTGGTTGGGTCGATAAGTGGGTAGGGGAAATCTGATAAACAGGTAGGTGAACTCCGACAAAACGGGGACCAGAGATCCGATGAATGGGGGACTGGAAATCCGATACATGGAACTGGAAACTCCATTTCCAGACCGGGAAACTGTACTTTCAGATCCGGAAATTGTACTTCCAGACTGGAAACTCTCACTTCCAGACTGGAAACTGTACTTCTGGACTGGAAACTATCATTTCCAGAACGGAAACTCCACTTCCTGACTGGCAGCATACATAAAATAATTAGAATCATAAATACCAAATATGAACGAGAGTGTACATCTATGCTGATTATGTATTTTAACACTTTCTATTAAAGGTGAAACAATTTAAAAACGAATCAGTCATTTTCAAGGAAAGATTCTCAAAAAAGCTTTTTAATCTTCAGAGTTGCTTTAAGAACACATTTTAGATCAGAAGAGGTATGAAAATTAAGATTTATGATCTTATGACTACCTGTCTTACAGAACCACTATCTTCTGGTCTAAAAAAAGCAGGCGGTCACAATTGACACAGTTTTACTGTATTGAATTACCATTTTTCTGGTCTCCCGAATCAAGTGACCACAATAGACAGGTTTTACTGTATTGTAAAACATACACTAAGTGACCAGTATGTGTTGTTTAATTAGCTTCGAATGTAAAAACACATGTGATCGAATAATCAGTGAATCATACCCTGTACTTTTACAAGCATATTCATATCTGTTGGACAAATATTTGATTTTCTTCCAATATCGAAATCCACTTTCAACTGGAAGTGTTAGACGTTTTTTTTAAAGATGAAATTATATCCTCTTATAATAAAATATTAGTTGTCACCCCAAATCAGAAAACATTTGAGACCAGAAGACGAATGAAACTTAAGTATATCCGAAATCCAAGATGGCCCCCGGCCATATAAACGAAATCACGGATTTCTTTTTTCACAAATGACTTGATACTTACCTCCCTAATACACTTTGATATTGCTAAATATCGGCTTTCATTCAATAAAAAACTCAGATTAAAAAAGATAGGTTCCCCTACTGGGCAGGTAGTCAGGTGACAGTCTGGCGGATGCTAGCCTCAACCACAGCGCATGCGCAGACTAGTACTTCCTCTGACTAATTTATTGGCTGACACTATGCAACTTTACGAGAGCCTGAATACCGAGCCTCTGTGGGGCGCAGAGGCCGGGTCCGTATTAGGGAGGTAAGTATCAACTCTCTCGTGAAAAAAGAAATCCGTGATTTCGTTTATTTCACTTCAAGAGTATGATCTTATGACTACCTGTCTTACAGAACCACTATCTTCTGGTCTCGAAAACAAGCAGGGGGTCGCAATAGACACAGTTTTACTGTATTGATTCACCATCTTTTGGTCTCAAGAAGCAGGCGAACACAGTAGACAGGTTTTACTGTATTGTAAAACATACACTAAGTGAACAGTAAGTGCTGTTTAATTAGCTTCGAATGTAAAAAGACATGTGATCGAATAATCACTGAATCATACCCTGTACTTTTACAAGCATATTCATATCTGTTTGGACAAATATTTGATTTTCTTCCAATATCGAAATCGACTTTCATCTGGAAGTGTTAGACGTTTTTTAAAGATGTAATTATATCCTCTTATAATAAAATATTAGTTGTCACCCCAAATCAGAAAACATTTGAGACCAGAAGACGAATGAAACTTAATTTGTATGATTTTATGACTACCTGTCTTACAGAACCACTATCTTCTGGTCTCGAAAACAAACAGGGGGTCGCAATAGACACAGTTTTACTGTATTGATTCACCATCCTTTGGTCTCAAAAAGCAGGCGAACACAATAGACAGGTTTTACTGTGTTGTAAAACTTAGACTACGTGAACAGTATGTGAAGTTTAATTAGCTGGACCTTTAGGACTGTCCTTATAGGGATTACTACCCCCCCCCCCACCCCACGACCCAAAAATATCACATATAATGTAGGGTTTTTAGAACTGTCCATATAGAGATTACTAACCCCCACCCACGGCCCACAGCTTTCACATATAATGTAATATCTACTTCTCTTTCCACTATATAATCATAATATAGCTAAATGTACAAAATTCAAACTGGTAGAGTGTAGATATAGACAAATAACAAAACGTATGTAAACAGGACACACACACGCACGCACGCACGCACGCACGCACGCACGCACGCACGCACGCACGCACGCACGCACGTACGCTCGCTCGCACGCACGCACGCACACAATAGCCATTTGAAATTTTGTAGCTGTATAGGAAAGCTGTTATTCCGAAATTAACTTGAGTGTGGGCCGATATTCAAAAGACAATATAACTGACAGTGTCGTGGTCTTTACCTAGCTGTCTGGCTGATACAAATTACTGGGAAATCATTGTGATGGACCTGTTGAATAATCTGAAAACAATGTTACTCAAAATTGTAGCTCACTTGGGCACTAACAGCCTACAGCCAAAGCGACCTCAAAATATGTAATAGGTTCAGATTTATGCCTTCGTAAAGAATGGTGTCTGAACAAATTTGTCAGTTAAACAGTTATCCGGTGTTATCGGGTATGCCATTCATAATGTAATGTAATAAGGAAGTCCAACAGAATACAATGACAGTTAACGAGCCTATTCTAGATATTTCATTCATTACACTAAATAGTTCATAACATCGGAAATAGGTAGTAATCACACTGAATTTGATAGTAATTTTGCATTGTTGGTCAGGAAGAGTTTATGAAATTTGAAACAGTTAGGTCTTCTGTAGTAATATAGAGAAATGGAGGTAATAATTATTGTGTTTGATGAAAAACGCTATAGATAAATATATAATCCCCTATCTCATCTTTTACACAAATGGTACATTTTCTCTCTTCACTTGGGGTTCCATCCCATCTGCATTTCTCTATATTTTATTTCCAGAGCATGCTGTATTTTAAAACCCCATCTAGTGCCTGTTGTAAATTGGCTGCACTCTCAGCTACTATAACTGTATCGTCTGCATATAGCAGGATAAGAAGTTTAAATAAGGTGATAAAT
Organism: Chaetoderma sp. LZ-2023a; assembly: GCA_034401795.1. Lineage (NCBI taxonomy): Eukaryota > Metazoa > Mollusca > Caudofoveata > Chaetodermatida > Chaetodermatidae > Chaetoderma > Chaetoderma sp. LZ-2023a. The sequence continues at coordinate 59,722,351 of CM067362.1, read as the reverse complement.
TTGCCATCGGTATCTTTTAGTTCCATTTGATTACAGTTTTTATCATGTAGAATGTTTTCTAGGACATTTGGAGTTATTGCGAAGAAGATGAAGAAAGAGAAGAAGGAGAAGAATAAGGAGGAGGATGAGGAAGAGGGGGGGGGGGGGGGAGGTGGAGAGAAGGAGGAGGAGGAGGATCATTATCACTGCTGTTTGATAAGCTAATAATAAATTCGCCTTTTTGCTGCTTTGTCAATTCCTTGTGTATGAGCATATAGGGCATATGGAATAAGCAGACATTTTATATTCATGTTAAGGAATACAGCATTTATCACGCATATTGAACAATGATCACACTCTCTGACAATGATCGTGGCAGATATAACCATACATATAAGATGGTAAGTTCCATATTTTTAGTGTAATTGTCCTGATTACTTGTGGTAGTACCTTTTCAAGTTCAAACTCAGGATAAAGTTTCTTTACACCCAGGTCACCACAATGAGCCCACTTTGTGGCAGGCACGAGAGAATGTATGAGGAGCTTTCTTATTTACAATATTATGCACGGACATTGCTGTACCCATGTGTGCAGTATTGTATTATTACCATTATTATAATTTTATTAATTATTGACGTTGAATACACCATCAGATCGAGCCTTATGTTCCATTCATCCAATAAAAGAAATTCAATATGTCCATCAAATCTTGATTAGTCCATGGCAGCCAGGTTTTATTAGGGACCAAGTTCTCTTTAACAAGCTTTAATTGCCTTAGTTCTTGCTGAAATCTAATGATTTTCAGCCTGATCGGGACAGCAGTTCCTGAGATGGCATTATCAATAACAAGATGATTACCAGAAAATGGATCAATCAAAATTTTTAATCGATTTTTAGAGCCAATCACCATATATGGTGGCTCCTGAGATGAAGTCATTTAAATCTGTTCCCATTCATTTCCTATAGGATTTCCAGAAACAATGAAAATCCAAGAGGCTGCCGGAGAGATCTACCTATCAAAATTCTGAATTGTAGTTCCATGACGTACTTTGGGCCAAATTTGGTTCAAATCGTGCCTTTGATTAAGAATGAGTAGCATTTTAAAGAATTTCAGGAAAATTTTCAAAAAATCTAAAACCCAAGAAACTGACCAATTGAACTTCTGAATAGAAATTCTGTAGCATAGCACAACCAAGCCATGCTAGCCAAATTTCGTTGAAATCCACTAAGTGGCTAAGTGGAAGCTGCTCTTTGACAATTTCCAGTAAATGTTTCATAAAATTAGATTTTCACCCAAACATTGACCAATCAAAATTTTGAATAGAAGTTCTGGAGCATGCAGCAATATGGTCTTTCTAGCCGAATTTGGTTGGAATCCATCACGCGACTAAGGAGGATATGCATTCTGACAATTTCTGGTAAATCTTTCACAAAAACTCAGATTTTCACCTAAAAATTTATCAATCAATATTCTGAATAGAAGTTCTTGGGCCTACTACCATAGGATCAGTCCAGCCTTATTTGGTTACAATCTGTCAAACTGTTAAAGAGGCGATTCGATGGATGGACGATGGATGGCCACCATGTTGTTGTTGTTGTTCCTATATACCTCCTCTTGATATGAGCACACACAGTTTTGGTTATGTATAGAGTTCGATTTATGAACACTATATATTTATAATTTTAGGCCGCAATTAGATTAGCAAAATATATTGTTTGAATACAGTTCAATAATAATAACAACAAAAACACGGTTCAGCACTAAAGTGCATGAATAATTAAATATAAATACAATTCTGATTCAGGTTATCAGTTAAAAGCAGTTACTGTTGATTAATGTTGTTGTGCAAGCTGGTTAAGGAGGAAGCTTCTACCGCAGTGTATGTTGTAACATAGCTTACTAGCTATGCATTCCAATTCACATAGCAATGAGAAGTTGGTAGGGGGTAATCCAACCATGACTAGATTTGTACAGTCGATAATAGGTTTTACGAGGTGTTCATCTGCGCAGCTGAGATCTGTCCAGGAAATCTTGCCAATGTCGTCGATGATGGTTTTCTTAAGTAGATATAAATATTGATATCTACGCTGATGGAGTGCACCACAGTGTAGCAAGAAGTGCTAATAATTTCATAACTCAACTGACAGATTGTATGTTCACGGTGAATTTTACGTCCTTGTTGTTATTGTCTACAGAGTGTACGGATATATGGCATTTCCCAATAGAAAAGTCTTTATTGTTGCAGTTTTTTTAGTGTACTTTTGTTTTCACACTCAATCTAAAAGTCATCATTCCATCGGTTGCCAACCGCAGATTTTACTACTGATTTCAATTTTAACTTTGAGGGTATATTCGGAATAAGCGCTTGTATGTTTGTTAAGTTGTATCTCTCTAGCAAATTCTTAATATAAATAAACAAACTGCCAGATTTTGGAGTCTCGAGTGCCATCTGTCTTAATAATATGTAGTTAGGTGCCTTATTTTGGCATGCCATGATGTTCCTCAGAAGCTGACCATAGCATAGGCTCACTTGACCCTTCAGGACAGTTGAATTATCAATGCAGGGTAGATTATCTATTGAGATACTGATGATTAATGTGCTCATGCATTAGCACAGGAACCGCCAAATCTGTCTATAACAGAAAACGTATATACCATCAAACAGTCATTGGTCAATAAACATAATGGACCGTTCCAGTTTATCCATCAATCATTTGACATCATAATCAACTACCTGACGTTTAGGATAGCGTCATAATCAATTGCGTCATGAAGACATAGATAAGTTTGTCGGACTAATCATTGCTGCATGAATTGTATGTCTTTACTATTACCATAGGCGTCAACCGCACCCAGTCAAATTAGTTTCAAAATATTCAACAGCTTACCTGTATAGGTTTATGGAAATTGATAGTCAGGCAATGCAGGGATCATTTGATCGATCCCAATAAGGCGGAAGTGTGAGTGGAACTTAGCTACTGGTGGGCGGGGCATGGTTGAAACTAGATTCCTCAACTGGTCACATTATAAATCGCTTACTTTAGCACCCATTTTAAAAATAAAAGACCGCATCATCTCGCCAAAAGGAAATGTATGCCATTATATACATGTTTGACTGTATTTAATTTATTATTTTTTTAGTAGTCTTGCTAAAATCATTGATGACACCAGTAACAGCAGTGCCTTTGAAAGTTGTTAAAATGTTTGCCTGGGGCTTCTAGTTTATGTACATTGATCCATGAAACACTACATACCTGATAGGATAACAGCTTTATTGTTTAAGGACGAGATACGAATTGGGTATGTAGTGAGGATCAGCGATCATTACCCATCTGCACTCATATGAGTAAAAAATGGCTTCTGTAGCTGGCTTGAAAAATATCCATTTGCAGACCAAGAGAGGACTATTTTACTACTGGAATATACTGGTTCGATAACCGATCCCGTCATTCCAGGGTTACATTTTCAAGAATAGTCTTATCTTGGTCTGCAAATGGACTTTTTCTAAATTTAAACTAGCGAATTCGAAGTTTACTTTTCGAGCTATAGGTGACTCTGCTAATACGTTAAGAGCAGCAGCAGCCGACATTCAGAGACAGATGGTGTACAACCCTAATGCCACCAACGAAATGCCATTAGGGATAACGTCAATGTTATTGTTGCCATTATTTAAGAGAATAAAATAGATGAATAAACTAATTTAAAGGATATTCTGTTAACCATAGAGAATAGCTTCAGGGACATTTGTGCTGATGATGATGATGATGATGATGATGATGATAATGATGATGATGATGATGATGATGATGATGATGAGGAGGAGGAGGAGGAGGAGGAGGAGGATAATAATGTGTATGATGAAGATGATGATGTTTATCAGGATGATTATGATTATGCAGCTGTTGATAATGATCGCTCCATCCCGAGATATGGGAAAGTTAATTATCTATAGAGGTTCTTGAATGTAAATCATTACAGAGGACCTAGAAAGTCATAAGGCTATTATCATATGAACTATTTGTCATAAATCACCAGTTGCCTGTAGGTGAATGCGAAGCGTTTCTCGCTATCCTTGATCAATAGTTTGTGATGTTTTGACCTAATGATGATGTTAGGACACATGGTGATCGTCTCTAGATTGGGGTTCTCGACTATAGCTAGCAAAGTGTTGACACCTATGCATTAGAGGGTGGGCATGTGTAATGTGTATTAGATCAATTAAAACACTAAGGAATAGATTAGACATTCGTGTGAAATGAATGTGTATAGCATTTACAGTGGTTTGTGATGTGTATATTTGTAAATGCTCGACTGACTGAGTTGCAACATATTTTCAGCAATGCTGAAACAACACCACCCTGAGATTTCACCCGATGTAAATCAGCATACCCCGATAGCTATTCATAGTAAAGAAAACTTAGTCATTTATGAATTGAAAAACGTTATGAATGGAAATCATATTCATTCATAAGGCCCGACTCATTCAGCCTGAAAGTGGTTAAACCCTGGGTGATGAGATGGCTGTCGATGCTGATCAGTCGAGAGAATGATGATGTAATCTCATTTGCATATCAGGCCATGCCCCGAAGGGTTTAGGCCATGGCCCTTTTTTCATGGGTCATTAGTCCTGGCAATGCACCAGCCGCCAGCATGTTCCTTTGGCTACGCCCCTCAGACCTTCGGCCATGCCCCTTTTCACGGGGTCATTAGGCTGACAACACACCAGCTGGCGCTCCATAATCGAACCTAACCCTGGGTGATGGTGTGGATTCCCTGACCAATACAACGACATAGGCTCCATTAGGTTATGCCCCAGACCTTGGGTCCAGCAATGAGCATAAATGGCGTCATCTAACCCCAAACAGGGCGATGCTATGGACTCCCTTACCAATGCTACATATGGTCACGAGCATAGATGGCATCACATGCCCTGACCAGGGTAATGATATGGGTGGCTATGTTGACTGGCCTACATCTGTCACATGAGTTCAGCCATGCCCATTAATGACTTCGAACCTCATTACACCTGTCAATCATCGGCACATGTCCACCCGTCTTCGAAAATATCCAAGATATGGACAGAGATCTGATTGGTTGAGAGAGTGATGACGGTACCAATATTTGAATTAGGCCACGCCCCCTTTTTCCCGTACAGAGTACTGGAATCTGATTGATCGAGAGAGAACATATGATTTCTTTCTTGATTTTTGTTCGGAAAAAAGTGAGCGTGGCCTAATTCAAATGTTGATGACATCCTCACTCTCTCGACCAATCAGAATTGACGCCTATATTGTTATGCTTCTACTCACCGTCGTGGGTTTCTATTGTCAGTAGACAACATAATCCTTCTCTCTTCCAATACGGAGACTCCCATTCATCTCTGCTCAGTATATCCGTCCAGCTAGCCTCGTATGCAATAAAAGTTCCTTTGTAGAATAGATCTGGGAGTCTTTACTGTCTTCCTTTTTTGGTCAGCGGTTTTAGAACATCATAGTTATTTGAAAATACCAGTGCTTTCTTCTTTGGTAGACAATCTCTGATCTCTGAACCGTTTAAATAAATTTGCTTCTTTAATAGGAATAAGCCTGTTTCTCCAGAAATTCTCCAACTTTCTGCTACCCTTTGTCTCTAGCATGAATCAGGGAATTTGTGATATCCTCTGTAGTTTGATCCTCTTTTGAAATGTTGCTGCAAATAGACCAAATGCCTCTAAGGCCTGCCTGACTATATCTTCAGCTTCGGAATCATTCCAGCTGTGACTTTTAGTTGCCTCTTTGTCGATCAATGATCCGTCAAGCATAATGCCTTAGAGTTCTCTGGTGCCTGCCACAAAGTGGGCTTGCAAATTTAAGGATCTACATAAAACTGATAGTTTTGCGATGTCTGCCGTCGCACCACTCCTCTTGACAGTTCCATTAAACCATTCCCGACTCTGATCACGCTATACCTTGTGAGATGTGGCCCTTGCTACCTTTACTACAAAATTTCCCTGCATGAACTCTTCGAGTAAATCATCTGGTAACTGATTCGTCTCTGCTAGATACTTGATGCGCTACTTTGCATAGTTGTTAAGATAATAAATGCGGATTAAGGCAGCATGCGCATGGACACCTTCCACCATCTGCAGATATTCCCACCATAACATGAAGTTTGTATCTACAGCATGACATTTTCAAACGTGCAGAGTGCTTCTCAACACCTCTCTATTGATTAGCTATTTGTCAGTGTTTGCTTCCTCGATGTCCGGCTTCAATTCTACATTATTACGCTGTTCATGTGCCACAGTCCTTGAGAAGTACTTTTTGTGCCTGTGTGGCCATCTCATAGTCTTTACCACACATTGCATGCTCTGTTCTTTTCTTTCCTACAATGCCACAGATAATATGTCCTGTTTTCGTCACTTAAAATTGATTTATGAATGGAATGCTAAAGGTCACAGCAAATCAAACCATTGGATCATCATCATTTTAACCCGAGGTAACTTTGCAGCCAACATGTAATTTTATACTTAGTGGTATGTGGTTAGAAATATGGTCGTATCTTGGTAAATTCTTACACAATTCTTATTATTAAGGTGTCAGTCGCTTTATATCAAGCGTACCTTTCAGAGCACATGGAATGTGAGAATATAAATATAAGATTCATGTTATCATAGATAAATGCTATTGACCGCAGCAAGGAAATCCTATAATTTATGGGTATAGGGTGATATTTCACAATCTAACATCCGTTAACAAATGCTCAGATGAATTCTGGTTATCATAGTTTTGACGTCATGCTAATAGGTTGAGTGGTGTATTTGGGATAAAACAAATCTATTATACACCTTCATGGAAATTGGTCAAGACATTAGCATGGAAAAAATGGATCCTTTGCATTTAAGATTGCTTTCAATAGATTGTCATGAGTTGTAAAGAAGTATAGCTAATTTAGCGGCCATTATTTTATATTTTAGGGTGAAAAACGCAAAATTGAGAGAGAACACTACATGCATTAAAACCGCGTTAATTAAAATTTAAATACTGTCATAGAAAACGCCCATTTGCACACCAAGAGCAGATTATTTTCGAAAATGTATCACTGGAATGACTGGCTCGGTTATCGAGCCAGTCATTCTAGGGGTAAATTTTCCAAAATAGTATTTTTTTGGTCTGCTAAGGGATATTTTCCAAGACAACTGCAGAAGCCGGTTTGGCCTGATTGAGTGATAACTGGCTAAGCCACTTATCGAACACTCAGAGTTAGCTAAGCCTACTATACATTACCGTCTGTTATCTTTGCAGATGGTTGCAATAAGATTAAAACTCCAAAAGAATTTGTCACACGAATAGTCTTATCTGCATAATGCCAAGATGGCCGCCATCGAGGATGAGAATATTAATTTTTTCTGCCATTTGAGTCGTTGTGTAATTTTTTTCTTGCTTGGATTAAGAAGATTATGAGTGCTTCTCTTGATATACATCCCATACCTTCCACATCTCGGAACGTCACCATTGTGGTATCCACATTTACAAAAAACTACATTTATTGTAGTCGCATTACATAGTTAGTTAGTAAACACAACAAGGATGTATTGCGTGTATCATGGGATAGATTGGTTAGGATCAATTACTTACAGGGACAGAACTGACTTTTTCAATGTTCTAGCAAATAGATTAGCCAAATAACATTTTTGTTAGCCAAATAGTAAATATTTTATCCACCTGTTTACTTCAATTTCATAAGTTAATTCTATCAATTTTACAGTCAAGATACAATAGGGTTTTAATAGTTAAGAAATGTGTTGCATATTTTGAAACAAATATGACTGAAAGCTGTTGTTGGCTTAAATTTTTGCTTTGCAATTGTAACGATGGACTTAGCCAGGATTCAGCCAATCACGAAAATTCAATTAATTTTAATCATTAGCTAATGGTTTAGCCAATTCTGGTTTTTATTAGCCAGGTGATTCAAAAGTTGGTATGAATATTTTGAAAGTAATTCGGCTGGAATTGTGTGCGTGTGTAAAAGCGTATACTGATTTAGGTGTGGGTGGGTGAGGGTTTAGGCTTATTTCCATCTCCCCAATTAGCTTGACTCATTGCCGATTATAATGTAGCGTTAACGTATATCTCGCTTATACGTTGTTGATCACAGGTGGAGATAAGACATGGGATGTGTCCTTAAACCGATGCTAATCTAATCTCAAATGTTGTATTGCACTGATAGAATATGGTTTATAGATTCCATATCATTCAAATCCTGTCACATTCCCTGATCTGTATCGCAATTATCTGTTTTGTAATAGCAAGTAAATGTTGAACAGTGATCGACACCATTTTGTCTCCTCAAGCTATTGTGTGTGATGTCATGTAAGCTCCAAAACATCGCATTCTTTATTATGTAATGCTCATCCCATTGAATATTTTGAAAGTAATTTGACTAGAAGTTGTTGCTGCCTATGGCAGCAACAACCTCCAATCAAATTGGTTTCAAAATGTTCAACTGCTTACCTGTAGGATTGCGTTTATACCACATTGCCAAACTATAGCTGGCGCCTCTGCGACTGAGCGTATATACCAAGGCAGACACTCTAGGGTTTTTCTGATTGGTTGAAAAGTAAGTCATACCAGCCATCATAGGGTGTAGAAATGTACCGACATTTAACTACTGAATCCTGAATATCTTTCCTTAGCGTGTGATAAAAAGCTTAAAATTACCTGGATAGTTTATGACCGGCGTGTTAGATCGCCTGAATAGCTATCAAGAGATGGGATTAGTTATCCTTTAATGTTATAAATGATCATCAAACCGTAATGGTTATTCGGCAGGTGCCGCCTATATGTTAAAATTGAATAGCATATGTTTGGACAATGGACCTTTCCACTCTGTCCACCTATAGTATGACGTCATAATTAACTACGTGACGTGTAGAATGACATCACAATCAATGACGTCACTATAACATCATGAATGGTGTAGATAAGTACGTCACGAACGAATATTTGACGACGGACTATGCGTTGTTGTATGAATTGTATGTCTTTCCTATTTAATAAATATCCTGTTAAATATTTTGAAACTAATTTGACTGGCAGCAATGGCATCAGCAGCACCCAGTCAAATTAGTTACAAAATATTCAGCAACTTAACTGTATAGTTTTGACGAACTTGATAGTCATGGCATTCGGGGATCGATCAATCCCAACACCACGAAGTGTGGGTGAAGCTTAGCTAGTGATGTGCGGGGCATAACTAAAATTGGAACGCTCCATTGCGATCATCAGGTTGTTGTTGCTTTTACAAACATTCGTACGTAATCTATAGTGACCTTTAGCGAGATGTGTCACGTTAATCTTTCGAATGGGCAAACATCGTTGTTTTCTACATGTCCCTATGTCTGTACGTGCACAACAACAAAACAACAACAACAACAACAACAACAACAATAATAATAATAACAACAACAACAACAACAACAACAACAACAACAACAATAATCAACACCCACCCTCATGCCCCACCCTAACGTGAGCACCCCACCGGAGACATCAGGCTATTCGAAGGTAACTGGTATGGTCAGCGTAGTGAAGTAGGAATAGATAATCAGACTACTGGGTGAATTACACGCCTTTGCTATTTAATACAATTAGTATGGCAAAGATTTTTTTTAAGTGAGTCACTTGAGGGGCTGTTACTCGGTGAGTTTGTTAAAATTTGAGTCAAAGACAGTTTTCAAGAAGTCTTTTTTGAGAGAGAGGTCGAACTGCTGGTACGTTCGTGCGTGCGAGGGTCGAACGAACATACATGCGGACAGGGGATGCAGGAAGCTCACCAGGTAGAACATTTACAAGACATGTCATAGAGTAATGAGTTATTATTATGTTCCAAGAGCGTAGTTCCTGGGAACATATTATATTTATAAACTGCAAAAAATGGAGGAATCTTTATTCCGTTGAAATAGTCGAAAACGTTGAATACAGTCAAAACCGGGTTGTCCAGAAAGACAAAACGTGACGCAGTGATAGGGACCCATAAAGAATAGGTTTTTTTTACTGAATCCTATTGGTCGATTATGGCAGTGGTCATCTAGGCGTTTCAGCAATTTTTTTTTCTAGATATTCAGATATGAACTTTTCTAAAAAAAAGCACCCCACCGATTGAATTAAAATTGGAAATATCTTCTCTATGGCTAGGCGTGAACCAGGTTTGTCCAATACATGCGGATTGGCCCGGACCCCCGGTGACCATCTTGGATGACCTAGTTTTAGTAAAAACGTCTTCTCCAGAACCGCCAAGCGGGATGAGCTAAAATTTGGAATATATCATTAGGGAGTAAGGGTAATTTCAGTTTGTCCAAGGCAGGTTGAGAGGGTTAAAAACATGGCCGCGACAGATCAATAAATTTTGAAAATTTTGGGATGTCTTTTTTTAATATTTTTGTTTGATAGATTTTATTCGCAAAATTTCCCACACGTACATAATAATGTGTGCCGATTTCAATTTTTCCACTTCCCCCTCGTGTCCGGTCAAGGGATCGGCGGCCATCTTGGATTTATCGCAATTGCGACTGTTCATTGGTGCCCTGTTGGGGGGGGAGGTATGTGGTGTGCGTGCGTGCGTGCGTGCGTGCGTGCGTGCGTGCGTGCGTGCGTGCGTGCGTGCGTGCGTGCGTGCGTGCGTGCGTGCGTGCGTGCGTGCGTGCGTGCGTGCGTGCGTGCGTGCGTGCGTGCGTGCGTGCGTGCGTGCGTGCGTGCGTGCGTGCGTGCGTGCGTGCGTGCGTGCGTGCGTGCGTGCGTGCGTACGTGTGTTTGTGTGTGTGTGGGTGGGGGGTGTTGGGGGGGGGGAGGGTTGGGGGAGGTGCTTTTTACCTGGATTACAATAGGGTTCAAGTAAAACCTGTGCGGAATTAGATGGCCAATATAGCTGTGGACTTGTGGCGAATGTTTGGTCCAGATTGGACAGGAAATACGTGCGTAATGGTCGAATATAAACTATCGATTTGAGACAAATTAGCTAACATCTCGCTGGTTCAGTAAAGCTTGTTTCTAGAGCCAGTACTTTTAACAGGTCCTCATTAATCATGACACACCGCTGTCATGCTGGTTTCAGCTTTGGCTAAGAGATTATGAAGCTAAACTGTCCAAGAGGCACTTTCAGATTGAAGATTTCTGATGTCTATCCTGTATCTATGCTACGTATACGTTTTTATGAGATATACTTGACTATGAAGTCTCTTCCGTTTTGGGTAAGGTTTGTATGTAAGGTTGCTGCGACAACCCACCTTACCGAGAACGGAAGAAATAGATATCAGCTCGCCTCGTTTATAGATGAACTTTAACGATACTTATATTTGATATCCGGGCCTGATCTGACTGACTACTAGAACTTGCAGGTAAGCTACGGTGATCTTCCGTAGTCTCCAGAGTCAACAACAAACTATGCGCCAAACTTTTGCCTTGTATTGATATCACAAGGTGATCGTTTTATTCGCTATTTTAACTATGCAGTAATTCTACAAAGTCGGTAACTTTTACTGTTACCAGTTTACGTATTTACGACAGATTTAATTTAATTTTTCCTAATCTTTCACAATGAACTAGCATTACTCCCAGCTGCTCTGGTTTGCTATACTATTCAAATTAGCTCTTGCCTACTTAAAGCCATTCAGCAAGAGCGTTTCACAAGGTGCGAGGCGGACCGGACCCAGAACTAAAGTTAAAGTCCCGTTTATATACCATTTTCGTTTCTATTCTCCCTCCATCTTGGTTTCGTACCGCCGGAGGTTGCTCTGATTCTCATTGGATTATGACATCATTTTGACCAATCAAAACTCCTACCCGCCTGACTGGGGAGGACGCCTTTTACCTAGCGCGTTTGGGATTCCCGTTGGATTAGCACGTCATTTCTGACGAATGACTTGCCACAAATGACGGATGCTTATTTGATAGCAAGGCCTATTGGTGAATTAGCTTGCCTCTAATTGCTACGTTTTCGATAGTAATTTTCGGTTGTGCCCTTTAGTGCCTACAGGAAGCCACTATGTCCATGTCCTGTCCATTACCTATTAGTCGACAATTTGTAGCATGCTAGAGTTAATTGGTACACTAGTTACCATTGCACCCAGCTGCCTCCACTTATCTGGCCACGAGAATTCGTGGGAACACAGACCGCTACGTAATTAACTAAGTCCGTTTGTCATATCTAATTCCTTAATTGACTCCAACATTTCAAACTGGTGCTAATCATCAAAAGTCATACTCGATTCACAGCTGCCTCCGCTTATCTGGCCACGAGAATTCGTGGGAACCACAGACCGCTACGTAATTAACTAAGTCCGTTTGTCATATTTATTTCCTTAATTGACTCCAACATCCCAAACTGGTGCTAATCATCAAAGGTCGTACTCGATTCAGTTTCTGCGGAGTGTACCAGCGCATTAACCGACGTATCCATTGTCAGTCATACAGTGCTGATAATATATATTTAAATAATAAGATGCTATAGTTGATGCTCATGCATTCAGATGCTCATGCATTCAATCATACACGGTGACATAGTCGTTTAGCTTACCTGGTGTTCAAACATGTAATTTCACTGAGGTCTTATACTCGTAAATATAAGATGTGCGCAGGGTCATGACTCCCTACGTACATTCCGATATCTACAAGATGATTAATTATCAGTATACTATTCCTCAGCATGCGGGCGGTGTAGGAACATAGTCTACCAGTAGCTACTGCAACGTTTGCGGGGTTTTTTAAATTGTATTTCATTTAGCAGACCGGTTATATTGCGTCTAGCCACAAAATACCGGCAACATTTAATTATATAACGTAAACATGTTAATTATTTTGAAACTAAGTTGACTAGAAGTTGTTGCTGTCTAAATCAGCAACAGCTGTCGGCCAAATAAGCTTAAGAATAATCAACGTTATGACTAATAAAGTAAAAAATAAAGAGTCTGTTGCATATATTGCAGTCACTGTTGCTGTATATTTCACAATGGCTTATGGCAACAATAATTTAAAAGTGAAAATGTCACGTTTGTTCAAACAATAGAGTAGCGTACAGTACAGCCAAAAATAGCTTAACGTGTTTACCAAACAATATGAAATGTGCTGTTGAACATTTTTAATACAATTGGATTGGAAGATATTGCTATTGCGTGTCTGAGCGTGTGCGCAGGAAATATCGCTGCGCGCTCATGAACGTGGTACATGTACAGCTAAAAGGAAACCAGGATGCATGGACACACATCCACAGATGGATGTACCAACGCACGCAGGAAGGGATGGATGACAACGAAAACATATTAGCCAATTATGGTTCCTATTAAAATAGGTAGAGCTTAGGCATTTATGCATTTATTCAAACAAGGCATATCATATATATGCTTTGCTAGCGAAGCATGCATAGTCAGAGCTAAGCAACAAACATGTGCTTGGCCATGCAAGTTTATTTCTCCATCCCATCACACCCAGTCTATAATGTGAAGAGCGCGCTCTGTGCATTAATGCTTAACGAGCCGCCGGTCAGCATGTGTTTCACACATTAGGTTTTTTTTTTACAAGTTTTACTACGGCCGTGGTACGGTGGTACGGTAGTAGTAGTAGTAGTAGTAGTAGTAGTAGTAGTAGTAGTAGTAGTAGTAGTAGTAGTAGTAGTAGTAGTAGTAGTAGTAGTAGTAGTAGCAGCAGTAGCAGTAGTAGCGGCGGCGGCAGCAGCAGCAGCAGAAGCAGCAGCAACAGCAACAGCAGCAGCAGCAGCAGCAGCAGCAGCAGCAGCAGCAGCAGCAGCAGCAGCAGTGTTGTTGTTGGAGGTGCGTGCGTGCGTGCGTGCGTGCGTGCGTGTGTGTGAACACGCATGTGGAAATGCCTACACAGATAAATCCCCGTTAAGTCTTCTCTTGGCCTCGAAATGAACATATTTTCTTGATCATTAACTCTTTAATAATAAAACCGGCTAAAACTTCCTTAATTCCCACAATTTTTAATATGTGCTTATTGAGTGAAAAAGTATGGTGGGCACTTTGAAAAAAATTCTTTAGTTTCAAACTTTTCGAACAAGGGAGGTTCTTTTCTGCAAAAGACGAAAACAGAAAATTTTGATCAAAATGGGATACTTGCAAAGAAAGATAGGGTATCATACAATATGCACATTTTGGACGTATAGAGAGTGTTAATACACTCCCAATGATACCAGGAATTACTAGTTTTTCAATGAATAACAGTCTCTGCTAATCTCCTCCTTGAAACTTGTAAGATTAGATGTTCTGAGAAGTCAATTCTTGCAATCCGAGTAGTAATTCTTTAAATATCAATAAAATAACTTATCTTTATGGAATATCTTCATACAAATTGCTATGGCGGATGCAAGTTGAGTGTTGCGGAGTAAAGCATTGCTAGGACACTGACACCTAACCCCACCAAATCTAAAATGTCCATTGTCTATGATTATTAATCATTTTAATTACCAAAATTAGTCAGTGAAATTTAAATGTTCTTACAGAAAATAATCATTTGCAAACCATGAGATTGTTTGTAAATATGATCTTTGCAGGACCTCTTCCTCGCGTAATGGCCATAATCGCAAATGTCTCTGAGAATGCTTGGTACCTTTAGAAAGCCTGAGATTTCCGCTTCCTCACAGTGATAATAACGGGTCAAGACAGAGAAAGGGTGACGTACCGATAGATAAATTGCTGAACTTCCGCACAGAAATAACGACTTGAATACAGTCTCGCAATTAATCTTGCTGGTTCCTGCTGAATGCTATGGAAGCTGGCGTGAGTGTGAGAATGACTGCTGATTGACTGTTGAACGCTAATGAAAGCCTACCTTTCGTCAAAAAGATAATGAGATACAGAGCTCAGAGTATAAAAGCTGCTCGCTCCATGCTAGATGACCAGCAGAGGAGGCGGTAATGAGCAGAGCTGTGAAAGCGGTGACCCCGGGATCACGTCTCCATCTGGCTATATGATGATCGCTGGAAACATAGGCAACCTCATTCACTCCTCGTCGCCTCTCTCCACCCAGGGGTATAAATGGGTACCAGTGTAAAAACTGAGGAAGTTACCCTTCCTAATAGACTAATAGACTGAAATAAAAACCAGCCTAGAATGACGTGAATGGGACCTGGAATCAAGGACTCGATAGACGGCAAGCCAGCCAATAACGTCTAGATGACCAGCTGTAAAGACGTTGTACTTGGGCTTCCTCGCCAATGACCACAGCTGATGGTACACGGCCCTCTGCTCCCCGGTTCAGAAATGATTGGTAAAATACATAGCGGAACCACGGGGGTCTTTGACCACTTGGAGCGGGTCAACATCTACATAGGCAGTTGGACAGCCTAATTTTTATAAATGCCGCAAATAAAAGGTAGCCTAATTAAACCTAAGAACAAATAAACACACACAAAGTTTTCCGCCTCCAGAAATCATTGTGATTGTACCACTCAGAAGACTTCCTTGACTCAAAAACCTCGCCATGTCTCCTGACTCAGAAGTGAAGTAGATTCGACTGCACATCGGCAAGATCATTGACTCTGTCCAAGCCATAGCTTCGCATGGAATCGTCTCCACTGCCCTGTCTACTGCGAAGAGAGCTTTGGGAGAAACCCTGATTGGTACTCATCTCTGACCAAGTTTGGTTTCCGCTCCTTTTTGGAGAGATCTTCCTCTCATGACAACGGAACCTCTAGTTCCTCTTTTAGACTGGGTACATTCTATAAAGGGATGGTCTGTCATAGCCGTCTCTAGCAGACCGCGATCCTGTGAACCGTTCAGCTTGAAGCCAAACTAATAGCCATATAACGGTATCACTCCTTTTCTGGAAAGGAATGGTGTAAAGCAGAACATTCGCCTTTTTGCCACCATTCATGCCGAGGCAATGCCTCCGTCAAAAAGGCCACTTTCTTTTCAATTCAGTAGGTCATCGGATTTCACTTGGACCATACTCAAGTAGAATATTGTCTCTGGCTGAGTTTTACCATCTTCCCTGTTAGCTCCCATCGAAGTTGCCACGCTCTGGAGCGTGTGCTTGGTCTCCCCGATCTGAATTGCTTTGATTTACAGGTCCAAGAAGAGCCTCTTTCGAGTAAGAAAGATTAGTTAGGATTAGGAAAGCTGAGACCACGGTTCACCATGCCTCCCAACTCACCCTTCCCCGCTTGAGAAAGAACTCGAAGCCACCTTTTGCTATCCTTCCGTTGCGAACAACTTTGACATCGCAACATTATCTCGCACTACATGAGGTCAGTCCCCACGGACGTTTTTTGTCTCGGCTTTGACTAATCCCTGCCATCCTTTTGACTGCCAAATGGGTCTTGTGACCATCACTTAAGGTATTCTCGAGAAGAAGCTCCGCCACCAAAACTGTTGCTCCCTGCACGAGGATGCTTTAAACGTGTCCCCCTAGGATGGATTTTCGACACGTAGCCCCTCTAAAGTTTAGCAAGCAATCTACTTCTGTTTTTAGACCACTAGGCCAGTAGTCAAGGCAATGCATCTAGGTAATTATTCGATCCTGTGGTTAACACTGGTTATGAGCGACTGAACTCGATAGCCGCTGCATCACAGGAATCTTTCCATCACATCTCCATAGCCATCAGGCTCAGCAAGAGTTCCAGTAAACTATTTCCTCTTTTAATTATAGGACCTGTTCGCATCTCTAAAACTTAGAAGGACCACGCTCTGTGTCACATCAATTTATTTTTTACGTCGTTCAAGACGATCTAGGCTCTGTGTGGTAGGCTTGCACGGCCCTTGTGAGAGAAGAGGTTCTCGTACAACCTAACTGATAGTGTCCTTTTGCTGCCAACTGAGGCCTTAACCTGCACAAATACTATAGATAACAAAAAATATTGCCTTGTGTGGGATTCCCCTCTAAAAGAACATCAAATTAGGCATGTACAGAAGGTCCGCTTCTGGATACTCGCTGAGAACCATGGCTCAACCAGGTGGCAGCTACTAACCTTCACCCCCTTCCCTTCACCCCTCATTCATGAACAGTAAAGTAGGATCCAGCTTATGCGACTCCCACGACTGACTAACCTTAGTTGTATTGATTGCTGGAATGATTAGCGACCACTAGCGATGTATCAACTGCTCAGGATAAGGTAGAAAAAGAGTCTGCTGTCTCACCCGCTCGCTTGAGACAGCTCCCACCCTACCCGAGACAGTTCCCATCACATTACTCCACTGGCCCTCCAGCCTCCAAAGCAATGACAGTTTGGATCAGACCCTCAGGCATCGGAAAAGTGAATAGCTCCCGACGTCGCTCGCATATGTTCTTTTTCAGCCTATGACTAAAAATACCGCACACGAGCTTAGTGAAACCTACATATTAGCAAAAAGACCCGCTTCTCCCAGTCCCTTCTATCTCGCTCCCCTCTCCCCTCCTCGAGACACTAGTGCCCGAGAGAGAAACACCTAAAATAGATCTCAGCTTAAATGCAGGAAGGAAAGACCGAAAGCCACCTCACTTTCCTCCTGGCTCTCACGCACTAACCCGCACTCACCTCCCATTACACACAGCAATAACCTGAACGGATCCATCTCCCTAGAAGAACACACCCATCAACCTGGGGATGCCCTTTGGACCATAGGAAAAAAGGGGGAATTCTCCTCCATGGTTGTCGAATGAGCCACCACCACCGCCACAGAAACTTCCGCCAATGCAGCTACCACCATTTAGACCACCATTAGAGCTACAGCGACAGATAGCACCACTACCGGGAACCCTTCCACCACATCCGTGACCGTCGCCAGCACTTCTTTAACTGCTCCCATCATTTCGTCCGCTACCACTGCTACAGACGTCTACATATGTACCACTCTCCTCTGTTAGGATTAAACTAGACTGATTGACTGGCGCTTCATCCCGGGGGCCCAAGAGAATTCCGGAAGGACGAGATGACAGTTTGAATATCACGCTTATGTAAGGGTCCAGGCATTTGCTGAGCACCCTTCTTAGTCGCTTCTGCAATCGAGATGCGCGCACTTTTAGCCATCTTGACCATTATTTAATGGGTTAATGGTCAGGAAAATCAAAAATGTTACATTGTCACTGTCCGTTTGCTAACCAGGAAAAGACTATTTTAAAATTTTAACTCTGGAATGACTGGCTCGCTATCCAGTTGTGAATGTCTTATCTTGGCCTACAAATTGACATTGTCTAAGACCCCTGCAAGGTGCCATTTTTGGCTAACTTACCACCAAGTTGTTAAATTTAAAATGAATTAATATGCAACCCAACCAAAACGGCCTTTGCGGTGGTCTGCAGGAATGTCGATTTCTAGGCCAAGATAACAATATTTGTGAAAATGTAACGCTGGAATGACTGACTGTAACCAAGCTAGTCATTCCAGTGCTAAATCCAAATGTTTCACATTATAGCGACCGAAGTGAGTGTATATAGATAACATATACATACGTGTAATGAGGAAAAATCAACAGAAAATGAGACATTGTGCGTATGTTCCCCTAGTTATTTTAGGGCAACCTACTGCACATTTTCAATGTCCAAAATTTGTGTGATATTGTTATCACGAAATAGCGTACATTTACTTCAGAATGTAAAACGGTTAAATCTTCTGATGCAGGCCAGATACAAGCTTTATTTATTCCTATTTATGCGTCTGTAAATGCAATATGTTTGGTTGACTATTTCGTATTATTTTTAATGTTCATGGCCGTGGAAAGTCGTTGTTGTCAATGTCGTATGTATTAGCGCTGATAGAGGGAAATTTAAGGCCGGGTACCACGCCATTCGCACCCGGATGGAATGTACATTCATGTATTTACTCGCAGACATGCATTAATTCCCGTTTTTTGTAGCATATGTCTGGATAAATGCGATCTAAAAATTCTAGCGGACAACATTTCATTATGGCGTCATAGTTACTATGGACTTGTTTGTATTTCCCCAAAAAGCGAGGAGCACCGCGATACGTGGGTACAAATTTTATAACATTATTGGACTGGCGCAACTGTATCTGTATCTGTATGTGGAAATCCAGCCTCGATGGGCTCACCCCTATTCCGTAGGGTATGAACGGTTCTTCAAAATGTCTATATAGCATAAAGTCTTAAACACACGATTACACAAAATTTGCTCTGGCTGAGTAGGATTAAATTAATTAACGTCAAAATGATTGCAGAGTTTTTGATTCACACATTAAAAAAGTTAATAACATTTATAACTTGTAGAAGAATAGGTAAATTTAGATTGTGTCTGATTTACTTTGATTAGTGTTCATTACGGTATTTATACAGACACAATTGCCTCAATCAATTGTGTATGTTTGAGGTGCAAGGCATAGCAGAGAAAACGTGTAGTTTTTGCAATTTTGAGAGAATTTGCTGGGGACCGCTTAATGTTCAATTTGGATATCATCATTGTATGATCAAGTATCAGCTGAGTTGTATTTTCTGGATCAGCTAATAACGTGTTGATGATGACTGGGCCATTTTCTAGGTACATGGTGGTGAGAATACTCTTCAAATATGGTTTTCTTGACTCCTCCAATGCTGTACATATTGTGATGACGTGATTCCTGTCCTCATGTGCTGAATGGCAAAGTAAACACTTGTCAGAGACAACATATTGATTGAAATGGGCACGATTTGCTTGCAAGATGTATGAGCCAGTCAGAATCTTTGCCTTTATTACTGCTCATCTAACATCCCTGGTTGTGTTGTCAAGTGAGTTCCAACAGTGGTGAACGTTGTTTACAGTGCATACATTGACATTTAAGTATTTTGTTGATGTCTTCATGACAAAATCTTCTTTCCAGACATTGTGTACAGCACAGTTGATGTGCTTCTCTACTTGCGCCTTCCACGCTAGCTTTGCAGGCATGCTGTTACTTAGTTGGTAGACACTTGGGAGCTGATACTTATGAAGCGTTTCTTGGCATTTCATAAACCAACTATTGCTCTTAATATTCTTTACAGCAAGTTGTCTGGCTGCTATCTGGAATTCTACAGTATCGTCATTTCTGAGGATGTTTCCTAGTAGTTTTAGTTTTCTGGAGTCTAGCTCTGCTTGGATGGGTCTTATTCCTAGCAGGCATAGTGTTGCTGATGGTGTTCTATTCTTCGGAATGGACTGTAATTGTTTAAGAATTGACAGTTGGATTGGTTCCAATGCACTAATCCTAGCCTTTGTCATCTGAATGACCTCTAGACCAAACAGTAATCTTGGAAGACAGTAGATTTTCCATATATGCGCTGAAGTTAACGGGGAAAGTTCACCATTTCCATGAAGTCCAGCTCCCATCAGCGAATAGACTTCTTGTTGCTTGAATGCGCTTTTCTACATTGCGTTTCCCATTTGTTGACCGTTCTATACCTAAATGAGTTTCACATTTAGATTTAAAGATCTGTCTGTGTCCTAGATAAATAACTGGAGCAGATTTAATTCACTTGTTTAGAGAAAGCAACGCACTTTTTCCAGGGTTTATAGTGTAACGCTCTTGAAGTGTGTATTGATCAACTATGTTTAGAGCTAATAGGGCTATGTCATCCGCACATGTTGGTGCACTGCAGTTAATGTGCCCAATTTTAGCACCAATATTCACATCTTCAATTATTTTGAGAAGGTTGTTATTCAAGTGTTTGTAATGGATTGTTGAGAGAATTCCACCTTGGCGTACTCCTTGGTGTATCACAAATGGGTCTGAGAGGGTTCTATTCATCTTGACGGAAGATTGAGCATCAGTATATATCTCTTTGATGGTTTGCCATAATGATCCTTCAATTCCAATGTTGTAGATCTTTCAGAGTAAGGACGCATGCCACACTATATCAAATGATTTGCAAGCATCTAAGGTTACCATACTGAGCTGTTGATGATTGTCTTTAGCTTCATTGATCACTTCTGAAATAATAAGTGCTGTGTTTACTGATGATGATCTTTCGGTGAAACCTCTTTGCAGCTTTGACTGAACATTATCATGATGTTGCTTTGCCCGTTGTAGAATTACTTTTCCAAGATCATGCCTACAATTGAAAGGATTGTTATTCCTCTGTAGTTGCTAGGCTGTTTATCATCCTTACCCTTCTTTAATACTGGAGTTAAGATTCCTTGCTTCATATCGGATGGAATGTAGCATGTACTGATTATATAGTTCATTAGCTTTACGAGGTGATGTGGTACCACAGTTGGTGCATGCTTTAAGTGTTCTGCTGTTAGCCCATGCGGGTCTGCTGATTTGTTACTCTTAAATCCTGCAATGATCTTTCGGACCACTGCTTCAGTTACTGATTCGCCTTCTGTCCCAGTAGTATAATTGCTACACACGTCTTCAATTATCTGAGCATCAAGTTCCACAATTCTCCTGTGTTCCTCATTGAAGGATTGGTCTAACATGGGTATGGCGAGTGAACCAAAATGGTTCTTGAATCCGCTCAAGATGCCAGCATCATCATTGCATATGTAAGGGAGCTTTAACCTCACCAGCCTACATTAACATATCCAATAATGTATGCTACCATTAGCATAGCCAATGATGTATGGTGTCTCTCCTTAGATGACATTTTTACCAAGCCACCTGGTCCGTATATTGAGGGGTTGTGACATTAATTTACAAAAACACACACCTTTGGATGTTATAGATGTATTCTACATAAGTCTATTTACAATGCATATTTTATAAGGTTCCTGTAGAAAATCCACTGGACAACTGTCCAGAAAAACTGTCCGAAGATATATTAGTAGTACCGAAAAAAACTACACTGACAACAGCCGTAACGAAACCCTGATGTATCATCATGAATAGAAGAACAAAATACAGTAAGTATTATTCATATGGAACAGTAGCATATGAAAACCCAGTACACATGATTGAATCCAATTCACGATAATGTGTATTTAAATCATTGGTTGGGTGTTGATATGCATATAAACAATGACAACAACGTAAATCCTACCCAAACATGATGATGTAATAAGTAATATAACCGTATTACTAATCTTGTCAATTGTCATTCAGCCATGCGTTCTTGCTTTCTTTTTCATTCACAGATCATATCATTTACATAGCACTGCATCTTGGCAGTATTTTTCAAAATCGTAGATCATTAACGGCGTAGTTATTATATTACATAATCATTAAGATAGAATAATTGAAATCTAAATACTATTATCCATATTTCACATATTAATTAATATACATTGTATTACTAAAAACTTATAAGAGAATGTTGTATTCAAGAATGTAATACAGTTTGTGCCCTTTAATACCACCTTACCGACGTCATGCCCTTAGTCTGATATTTCATATGATACATTAAGTATAGTAGTCTTGAATTGAGAGCAAATGTCAAACAAGACTAGTGGGTTAAACCACCCAACACTCACCCCATTGTTAAAGTGAAAGACTGTGCTGCAACTGCTCACACATCTCGACACAATTATAGCACATCTATGCTACACACCATTTCCTCCTGAATGAAGAAATTACTACTTTATAACATGTAATCAATCTGGGCAACACATACATGTGGCAATTAATAAAGAGGATTGCAGTAATAACATAATTAGGCTACAGAATTACGTAAGATATATGACAATACAGCCAAAATATGAGTATTTGCACATTAAACGATTCGCTTCTGAATCACCAGCACTCATACATAATCAATGTGACAATTCAGGATGAAATGTTACACAGCTCTGCGAATTTACTGTCTATCTTGGATATTATTAATATCAATTTGAGTAAATATGATAAATGGCTATTAATAAGAAGTTAATATGGTGTACCCTCTTACATAAGCATGCATAACATTGTTAAAAGCAAATGGTTGATAAATGTATGTCATTCACCATTTCATATGACTCTATGGAACAGATGATTATGTCCTTAGAATGGATGTTTTAACCAGCCATCTTAAAGAACCTCCATCAGTGGTCCAAAAAGCATGTTCATGTATAAACAATTCGCTAACTTAAGTGAAATAAAATGATCAACCATTCAACATATTGTTTCATACATAGGCGACAAATAAGACAAGGGAGGTAAATCTGCATAGTCTTATCATCCAAGTTTAAATACAATTGGAGGTGTCTCCCCTTGTGCATGAGGTTTAACCACTATCCAGCTGAACGGCAGTGTCCTATTACTGGACACTAATTAACACACAAATGCAAATCTTTGAGTATATCTACCAAGAGCAAGCTTTATTTCACCCAGACAGTATTTGATTTAATTACCGCTATCCGGCCACAATACCGCCAACCCACATCCCAGGGGAATTATCTGACCTGCCCAAAGCAGAGCACAGCCTAAGCAATTAAACATGGATATCCTGATTTCAATGCAGGCCGCCCTCCTCCGATTACTCCCATAAATTATTACTCTCCCTCCCACCCCACATAGCTATCATTCATGGCTATAGTGGATTCAACACATTGTGAGGTGTTGGGGTGGGTGGATGGCGGAAGGATTCGAGCATGTAGGTGATGCGTGACACCCCGCCTGGTACGTGTGTTTCTATAGGCTATAGTTAAGCCTAACTCCATGAATATTATTTTAAGAATGATTTGATGATTTGAGAGATTGAATATTTTGGAAACAATTTGACAGGAAGCAACATGGTTTTACATGCAGATTATCTCCAACATATTCAGCATCTAAACAACATTGGTATACACAGCAAAGACGTTTACTGAAAAGCTGTTGAATAGATTTAAAACAATTTGACTGAAAGTTGTTGCTGCCGACATTGTCAACCTCTGGGTATGGAGATGTATGTGGAGGCGTGCATGAGTGTGCGTGCGTGCAGGCATGTGAGCGCTCATACATATGCGTGCCTGTATGTGGTGTACATGTGCATGTGTGCGTGCGTGCGTGCGTGCGTGCGTGCGTGCGTGCGTGCGTGTGTGTGTTCCAGCAACAACCCATTGCTATTATTTCAATATCACCATAGAATATTGACATGAATATTCTACTTACCACATGTCTGGAGACTGCACTTAATCCGACTTCCCAAATGTTTCACAAAATTCACTAATAAGTTGCTGGTAAGAAGGTCGAATAAATGTTCTTACATGACTTATTTTAACATATTACACTGTTTACACACATTTTGTGCACAAGCTCTGTATTCTCATGAATCCGTCATCTCTAATTCTGTTGCTTGTATTCACTGTCTACCAAATGGCCACTGCCTCCCTGCTTCAGCGTGGATGTCCCTTGTTCTTCTGTCAGAGCGAGCTTATCACATCATTCTCTGGCATGAACAACATCCATCCACCTTACATATCATGTATATATCCGACATTTTATACAGGGTGGGAGAAACATGGATTATTTGGTTCAAATAACTATTTGTTTAGTGGAATATAATTAATGCCTAGCTTATAATTAGTTGACATCAATTCACTCTATTACACATATTTCACCATCAATGATTAGCTGATACGTCCCTCTTTGACGAGTTATGCGCTGCTTTGCTATCAACATGAAAAATGCCTGCTTGTCATCTTCATGAGCCTCCATGACCTTGTTATGCAATGATGTTCTCGTTTCACTGTTTAGTAGTCGCATTGCTTGTCTCAGCTTCTGACGAGCTTCTTTACGGTTATTATTGATATTGCTGTTGTTACTGTTAGGTCTACCATTGATGTTCCATGGATAATGTGCCTTCTTACTCTTGTGTATTAAACTAGCTATATGTGGAGTCCATGTTTTGATGCCCTTTCTTGATTTCTTTTGATTTCTAGACTGACCAGTTGCTGTGATTGAGGCACTATGCATCAAGGTTGGAAGTTTCCGGACAAGTAGATCAGCAGCAAGGGTTGAACTAATCTTAGGAGTGTCTTCTTTTAGAGAAACATTGCACTCTGCCAACGGTGACTGCGACTGTAATTTTACTGAAATTGTTATTCCCACATCAGTGTGATCTGAGAAATTTAGATGATGTTTGTCAGTAATGTTGACTTGTTGAACCAGATCTTTTGATTTACTAGTACACATCCAGTAGTAAATTTGGGATTTTGCTCTTCCACTCGCTGAACCGAATGTTGGCTGAGAAGGGTAGATACTAGGAAGTTCTAAATCATGTTCTACCATAAATCTCCTAAGTGTGTTATCTCTAGAGATACCTTGATTTCTGTGCAGTGATGCATTTAGATCTCCTGCAATTAAGATATAATGGGATTGTTTATACATCTCAATCATTTCATGCAGTTCATCAAGCACAGTAGTGTACTCTTCTCCCGCTTGAGCAGTGTTCCGTGCTGGCATGTAGACATTGATCAGGCATATAGGCGTGTCTGCATCGAGCTCTATGGCTAGTAATCTGTTGCAACCATCTGAAATTTTAGTAACATACTTTGGCCAGGTGATAGCAGGTCCACTATAGCCCCGAGGTGCTTGTAATGGTGGGATGGGATTCTCATCATCACTGCATTTTACATGAAAATTTGGGTTTTGTAGACATCTGCAAGTTTACCACGCTTATATATAGAGCCAATTCTCCTGCAATAGAATAATTGAATTTTGCTTGAAGAGCAACTGGAGGTAGTTCATATTTGTTTCTGCATTCTTTGTATTTAGCGTTGTCATCTTCAAATCCAAACGTTTGGCCCAGGTTAAACTCTGCTGTTGTACAGTATTCGAGTCTGATGAGGTGGTGTCAATCGCAATCTTCTCAACCATGGCGGCAACTTGTCGATTTGTGACTGGTGGCAAGGTAAGTGAAGTTGATAATGTGGTTGGAATGAAGTTTGGTGGTTGTGACTTGTCATTTGGAACTGTTGTTGTTGAGGCTTCGCAAGTAGTTGATGAAATGGATATTGCATATCCGCTACACAATCTGGTATGATTGGTCTGTTTTGTTGGAATAACTGAGACTGATATGGTCTGTTTGGCTGAGGTTGATGCATTTGCTTTACATGTGTTATAATCATTTGTGGGTAGACTGATGTTGGTTGCAGGTCTACTGCAGTAGCCCTCTGTGTGTTTCTCCACTGTGTGTTTCTCCAATGATGTTGCTGTTGTTGGTAGGATTGCTGAGAGTTTGGGCAATTGACATCAGATTGGCGCAAAGGTGGAACAAATATGTTTTCATAAGCTGTATGTTGACGGCTTTCTGGCACCTTAGAGTTTGGAATCTGATGTATAGGAGCTGGAGGGTCATGCTGAGGCCTGGAGTTTTCCTGAGGGTAGTATGTATTTGGTGAATACGGCTGAATGTTGTGCTCTTTGACTACTACAGGATCATGTTGCTCGCTTCTTTCTTTCACTATCTCCCTTTCTAAATGACTGACTCGGTTTTCAAGCAGCTTCAACTCAAGGTCTGATACTCTTGAACTCAACTTTTGGAGAGAACAGTTGCATACTGATGCATCATGCTGCGCCACACAGTTATTAAACTGGTTGTTAAGAGATGAACTAAGTTTGGCCTGATTGTTTGGCAAAGAACTCTCTGGATGCAGTGGCTGCTCAGACATAGCTGTTAGCTTTAGCAGTAAAGTACGATTACTCGTCTTGAGTTCAGTAATTTTATTTTCTAACACTGCTATAAATGAATGAGAGTATGACCTCTGTTCCAGCTTGTTCTTAAGTTCGAATTCACGGGCGGCAACTTTCTGTTCAAGGGCCCGAAGCATTTTCTCTTTACTAGTCAGCATCTTCTCTTTGTGTTTAAGCTCAGCTGCTCGTAATATATTGTCATCATCTAATGGTTTCTGAGATGGCCTGCTAGCGACTACTGCTGGTGAATGCACATATGCTTCCTTCGGAATGGTGTCTTCAAACAATGCCAGTCAGGTTAGTTTGATCGTTATTATTGATTTTTGTTCCCGATGGATCGGCATACACCTGAGTAGGTACTTGTCCTACCGATCATTCTTTTGGACTGACAAGGTGTAATTCAGTTAGGTTAGGTATATTGTCCTTCTGTGTGCAGATAGCTTGTTCTGCAGCTTCCGTTAACATGATGGGAGTTGACTCATCTGTGAAACTCTTGATGAATGGTTAAGCATGCCAGACACTTGAAAAAACCATCTGATTCAGTTCTCACTGTATTATTTGATTTCAGGTTTGAGCATCCAATATGTGTCCAAGATTGACAAGTTGTGCATTCTATCGCATAATCAGCATTTGAAACAACACCATCACATAACTGACAGCTGGCAAGTGTGTCTTTGTCCTCAAATTCCGCCTCCAGGTCACCGTGTTGTTGTTGCTCAGTGGATAATGCATGATTTATCGGACTATCTGCAGCTGATGAGTCATTTCCTCGGTTGGCAATAGCAAACAGCTGCTTGGCTGGGCTCACAATATCAGCTGCAATATCTATATCTTTTACGCTTTTGGATCTAGATACTCGGTTATTTGGCTGATCATTGGAATTCCTTGGTTTCTTGGATAAATTTACATTCTTCATTTTGTTCAGTGCTATGCTACATTGCTGTCGGATGTAGTCATTCATCAGGGCATAGTTACGATTCTTTGTTCTTTAATATCCCTTCTAGATCATTTTCAACAAAATGGTTCAGATCGTGCCCATTTACCAGTACCTTATTTGTAGTGAGGTATGTATTGACTCTGTATAGCTGTATTTCAGCATTGGTGTGAACGCTGTAGTCCTCTTCAACGAGAACACTCCGTCAGTCATGTTTTATGATGTTTTCTATTCTGTCCACGTAATTCTCCAGCAGATATTGTTTAACAGCTCTGCAAAATTCTTCAAAAGCTTCAGTAGAAAATTCTAACACAATATTCTTCCCCTTTCTTTGGACTAAACAGTCTGACTTATTTGTACTGCGAATCTTTTTGGCCAATGCTTTTGGCGCATTCAGTTTATAGTTCATAGTGAGTTTTGATGGTGTATACATGGCTGGTTGACGTCTTGGTCGATGTGGTTTTTCTACAAATGACGTTCACACACTGGTAGAGAGAGCCATCTAGATAACAATAATGACTGCAAGGAGGGATGTGTAGGCTACCAGTGTTAATGACAAAACGTGAACAGTGTTGAATGACGCAATAGAGATTAATTGGATGAATTATTTAAAGCATCATTCTGGCGAAGAAAAGTCAAGATGTATTTAGGAATTCGTGATCTATAAAGTTCAAGCAATTTTAAATCTTTAGTGATAGGTAGCAATTCATTTGAGAAAGCCAATATAAAGTCCATCTATCATTGCTCCTTACTCCTGAAAAAAGTATAATTTTGTCTTTGCGAGTGATTTACACACAATACGCATGTAAATGGAGATAATTGCGGTAGTAATCTATACAGTGACGTTGGTTGTTGAAAACAGATGGTCGCTGCTAGCTCTTCGTCCAGGCGAAAGTGTATGCAGGACGACTTAATAGGACGCGTATTCAGAAAACAGACAATACATAAGTTGTATTGTTCGAAATCTAGCGGCACACGCTTGTTTGTCTGATCAGAAAATTCCGAGGAAGATACGTTTAAACACCTGGGTTGCAATTTAATAGCGAACGCAGTGAGCAATGGCTTCGCGTGAAGTGTGAAGCCATCGCGAACGAAGTGAGCGTACATAGATAACATGTACGTACGTGTAATGAGGAAAAATCAACCGAAAATGAGACAGGGAACCAGGCTAAAATACATATACCATGCGACTGAGAAAGCTTCGTTTCCGGTCGCGAGCTTTTTTTCAGTTCCGGTTTCGGCTTATGATATAGCGTTTGTGGTTTCTTCATGCCCCCCCCCCCCCTCTCATTGCATTATGGGGTTTGGTTCTTCATTATGCGTATGTTCCCCTAGTTGTTTTAGGTCAAACCCACTGCGTATTTTCAATATCCGAAAATTGTGTGATATTGTTATCACGAAATAGCGTACATTTACATTAGAATTTAAACAGATTACATAATATGAAGTAGCCCAGATAAAAGCCATATTTATTCCTATTTATGTATATGCAATAGCAAGCGTGCACGGTCTTGTATTATTTTCCCCACCCAGACACCCACCCATTAGGCTGGTACCCGACTCCTTATTCCCTCGCTGGCGATTCTCTGGCTCAGGCTATGCGGGCTGGTATGGGCTGCCATCTTCGTACGCGATTTACGTACATGATTTCATTACACAGATAGGGGAAATCCATGACAGCAGACGCTTCCAAGCGAAATGACAGCTATTTAACCCTTGTATAACGACACCGCTTCGGGTATTAGTATAGTCTTTTATTACACATTTCGTTACACTACATAACTAAAATGGAATTTTTCACTGAAGACTATTGTCAAACAGAATATGGCTGGAATCATGGAAATTTGTACTTAAATGCAGAAATTGGTGTTGAAATGCAGACATTTCTGTCTGAAATTTGTAAATTTTGTGTTAAAAGCGTAGGTTTAGAGAAATATATAAATTTTGACAGTTAATATGTGTATCTGGGCTCAAAATGTTAAATCTGTAATGGACCATTTCGTAAAATATCAGCCAGTGTTTAAAATTTAACAACAAATTAGAAAATTTGGACCTAAAATGAAAGAATGTGTGAAAATGCAGAAATTTGGTACTGAAATCTGTGAATTTGGGATTATAAGCAAGTGTTTACCAAGAAATATATATTTTCACAGTTGATAAGAATATCTGGGTTCAAAATGCTAAAAAAAATTCAAATGACCAGTAATCTGAAAATTTAAGCTGGTCAGAAACATGCAGTCTTTGACAGGAAACAAGAAAATTTGGACTAAAAAGCAACTGCTTTGTTTAGAAACAAAACATATGGGTGCAAAATGCAAAAGTAGGACAGTTTAGGCTGAAGATACACACATTTCTGTATGAAGAATTGATATCTATGTTCCAAATATGAACATTTTAACAGGAAACATGAATAGTTTAGGTAAAGAAATTTGAGAATTTAGGCCCAAAATGGCAAAACTTGGATATGAAATGATGGCCACTGACCAATAATGTCAAATTCCTATTCAACAGGCCCAACACCTATATTATTGCCATGCTCACTGAAAATTCATCAACTAAGAGAGCCAAGTCTAACTCTTTAATGATAATTAAGCCGGCAAAAACCAGCCTTTGCAGTGTTATTGGGAATATGTTCAAGAACTTATCACTGTAATGCTTTTGTTAGTCATTCCAGTGTTAAAATTCCAAAAAATGTCTTCTTGGCCAGCAAATGAACATTCACTAAGTAAAATGACAATTTTCATAACCAATCTTAACCATTAACAGTAATAATTTTGATTGGAAATATGAAGATTTTGGGCTGAAATGCATAATTTTTATTCAGAAACATAGAAATCTTGGTACAAATGCAGAAATATGACCATTTTGACTGAGAATTAAAACATCTCTTTACAAAGCATGGATATCTAAGTTCCAAATATGAAAATTTTGACAAAAACATGACCATTTAGGTCAGAAATGGAAAAAAAGAATTTCCATGCAAAACAAAAGAATTGATGATGGACACTGGCTCAAAGATCAAAATCTATACATCACTGTTTTCACTGTCGAGATCATCAACTACATGTAGCAAAAGCTCAAATGTGATTGGCCGATATTGTCGAGTTTGCTTTAGCTTAGCTGACTTTTCACACACATATATCTGGGGAAAACATCTACCAGTAGATCAATCTGGCCTAGTTTCTTAAGAATATATGTAAACAGTAAATTTTCTTAAATTTGAATGGTCACCAGTAATAACACATTCAGCCAGTAAGCTCTGCATGAAGTGGATGATGGTGTGACTTAGTGAGCCAAATAGGCAAGGGTCTTTCTTCCAAACTCAGAATTTGCTACTGGTAGAATGGTAAAGGATTTTCAAAAAATGTAACGACCTGCAAACAATCATTGCATATTGTTTTATTTATTGAGCTATTTGGACCAAATATATTGCCATGGAATAAGCTCATTTGGCCTCTCCGGTTTTTCAGACCAGATGAGCTAGAACTGAGATCTGCAGAAAACTAAATATTTTGATATTAATTTGTCTGAAAGTGATTTAGGTCTTGCGGTTTGAGCAGCTATATCCTTAAATCAAATAATCTGACTGAATTAATAAAGAACAAGGAGTTTTTGGTCTTGCTCACTCTGATTACAAATAAATTAGTTTTTAAGAGAGATGATATGAAGATTGTAAAATATCTTGAAAATAACCTGATTGACAGCTGTTTTCCCCTCTCTATGGAACAGCAGGTTTCAGTGAAACTGTTTTAAAATTAGTTTACCTATTGAAATACCATGCGCGTACACTGTCATTGGCATACAAGTGAAATTGAATATTGTTTTCACTGGTTTTATTAATTTGATATTTTTTTTTCAGATAAGAGTTCTCACCTCAGAGGGATGCATTACTAAATGTCAAACATGACCACGTCACCGAAGTCATTATTGTTTTGTGTGACAGCATTTTCTCATTGAGTATAGGGTACAGCATGAAATAGATTGCTCAGATTTCCTGTCTTTCCAGCTCATCAATGAAATCTTATATAAAATTATTCATTCCAGTGAATTAAGTTGTGGTTTACTTCTTGGACAGCAGATTTTCTGTCCCCACACTTTTTGAAAAAATGCTGGAATAATAAAATCGCGCTTGTTTGTTCATTTACAGGTCAAGAGGAGACTATTTTTTCAAGTTTACCACTATAATGTCTGATTCTGCTGTCGCACCAGCCACTCCAGTGTTAAACTTTCAAAAATAGTCTCTTGGTGTACAGAGCTATTTCTCAAGATCACTGCAGAAGCTAGCTGCTTTGGCCGGTTCGGTGATTAACAGGTTATATTCAAATCATTAACCCGTAGCACACTGATGTCACTATTCTATCTTTTACTCTGTCAGTATCAAAGAAACTGCTGTATATTTTTCAACAATTTTCCTAGAAGATTTTGCTGTCTATGACAGCACCATCTCCCACCAAATTTGATGAAAAATGAAAACCATTTCATCTTTTAATTTAATTTGAAATATAAAATTTTGACACCAGAGTAGTACGGGTTAACTCATTCAAAACCCAAACACCATACAACATATTCCTCATGGTAATACGAGGTTGTTGGTTGACATTTTGGGCTGATAGATAGCAATACCAGTTTAACCCTCAATGTCTCAATTTCAAGCCAACTATACAGGAAACCTGTTAAATATTTTGAATCTATGGCAGCAGCAGCTCAGTCAAATTAATTTCAAAATACTCAATATAATATTCATTCCTGTATATCATAAAGAAGTTGTCATTTCTGGGCTATGATGGTTAAAGGGTTAACTCTTTGAACTCTGAATATCAGGCTAAACAAATTATTCTGGATGAAAAACATATTAGGTTGAATATTGTGATTTAACTAGATTCAAGATTCTTTATTTTCATTTAGATAAATAATTTAACAGTTCAAAACAGGCATCCACCTAAGGCTATGTGGTGGTGGGCACTTGACAAACTAGGTAAGTGCACAGATGAAAAAAACTCAACGACCTACAACACACTGGAAGACTGATATCGCCCCCCCCCCCCCCCACCTCACCCCACACCCCCGAATAACAACAGCCTACAAACAGTAGCACTACAGTCCAGTTCATAAATAGATATTTCAAAAACAGAAAGATGTTATCTAGTTTTGTTGAATATTTTCGACCTACGGCAGCGCTGGCTTCCAATCAAATTAAGTCCAAAATATTCAACTGTACATTTTATCTTGTTTTGTAAACTATAATGTTATTTCTGAGCCGTATTGTACGTCCAACAGCGGGAGGTTGACATTTCCCGGAATCTTAGAACACGTTTACAGAAATGCATTTCAGCAGCTTGAATCTGACAATGCGCTACAGATTAGTACAAAATTATGCCAAACAATGTTTGTTTGCATTTCAAAAGATGGACTAAACACTGAATAATTGACGATCGGCTGGTTAAGATGTGAAAGGGTATTTTACATTCCACTCGTTTGTTTTTGGGTTTCCCCCGGGCTAAAAATTGACAACCAATAGAAATATTCGGTCTTACGTGTGTGCGGCTTATCAGCATTAGCCAATCAGCGCCGTGGACTCTGTATCCCTTACCGGCTCCACTATTGTGATTATGAGCAATTGGAGTCGGGTACCAGCTTACCCACCCATGGCCGTGGAAAGTCGTGGTTGTCAATGCCGTATGTCTTTAGTGCTGATAGCTGGAAATGTAAGGCAGGGTACCACGCTATTCGCGCCCGGATAGAATGTGCATTCATGTATTTACTCGCAGACATGCATTAATTCCAGTTTTTTGTAGCTTATGTCTGGATAAACGCGATTTAAAAATTCTAGCGACGATATTTCATTATGACATTGTATTTCCCCCAAATAGCGAGGAGCACCGCGATACGTCGGTACAAATTTTATAACGTCATTGGACTGGTGCAACTATTTTAATGGTGTCCTCCACCATGATTAAAAATTATCTTCGAATGTACCATACATGGGCATACGTATTTAGGACATTTCGACCCTATACAAAATCGTCCTATTTATTTTAAGCAATAAATTGTGTCTGCGTTCGCTTATAGGCAACGCCTGTTTTCATATTATCAATATTGCCATAGAGCCTAATATAATTAATTGGATCACTTTAAACTTGTGCGTTAATAAAGATATACGTAACGTTCTATTAATGGCGTCGCAACTATTTAATGGTGCAGCCCCCCCCCCCCTCCCCCCCCCCCCCTGGGAAAAGATACAATAATGCTGGCGGATATCACTTACAATGGGCAGACGCATTGTTGTGAATATCGTGGACTGGATTTACCAGAATGTCTTCCACCATGATAAAAAATTATCTTCGAATGTACCATACATGGGCATACGTATTTAGGACATTTCGACCCTATACAAATTCGTCACATTTATCTAAGCAATAAATGGTGTCTGCGTTCGCGGAAAGTCGTTGCTGCCAATGTCGTATGTATTTAGCAAAGATGGCAGGAAATATAAGGCCGGGTACCACACCATTCGCACCCAGATGGAATGCACATTCATGTATTTACTAGCAGACATGCATTATTTCCCGTTTTCTGTAGCTTATGACTGGATAAACGCGATTTACAAATTCCAGCGGACGATATTTAATTATGACGTCATAGTTACTATGAACTTGTTTGTATTTCCCCAAAATAGCGAGGAGCACCGTGATACGTCGGTGCACATTTTATAACGTCATTGGACTGGTGTAACTATTTTAATGGTGTAGGCCCCGGTAAAAGATGCAACAATGCTGGCGGATATCACTGACAATGGGCAGACGCATTGTTGTGAATATCGCGGACTGAATTTACCAGAATGCCCTCCATGTATGACGAAAAATTAGCTTCAAAATACTATAGATGGGCATACGCATTTAGGACATTTCGATACTATACAAATTCGTCCTGTTTATTTAAGCAATAAAAGGTGTCAGCGTTCGCTTCTAGGCAACGCCTATTTTCATATTATAAGAGGTATTATATCATACATAAAAATAGAATGTCAGTCTACGTCGATAAATACGAGTAATTATTATACACCTGCGTGTGTTTATTCAATGAAACGCTTCCAATTGTACCACGTGAATATCTAATAATTTGTCCATGTTAGACGAAGCGAAACCCGTACCGGACGGTAAAATCCGTATTAGACGCCGCTTAAAACCTGTATTGGCCGTTAAAGAACGATAACTCCTTCCGCATCAATTTCTTCATATTGCGTTGTCAAGGGAGGTAACTTCTAGTTCGTCTGCTGCAAGTAGAAGTTTGTGCTATTAATATTAACGATGCTATCCGAAGAAAAAATCGACAACTTTATTGATCAGCAAGTGCAAGAAAATACAAAAAAGAAGACAGGAAATGACTTGCGTTTGTTCAAACGTTGGTTGTCAGCGTCTTTAGCTCAAGAAGAACGGGAATCCCCGAACCCCCCCCCCCCCCCCCATCCTACGCCAAAGTGAAATAAAACAACCCTCCTCCTACACCTTCTTACACTGCATCGAACACTTACACCCGCCAACAGCGGTTCATAAGGCAACAATAGGCAATGCATACACCCCTAGCACCATCTTAATTTTGTATTATTTAAGTTTTAACTTTTATTTAAGCAACCCTCCGGGGAAGCGACGCAACACATCGGGGAAGCACTTCAAAGAAGTTCATGGCTCAAATACATCTAGGTTTGAGTGGCCAATAAAACCAAACCAGCAACAACAACAACAATACATGACACCTGCCAGCCCCATTAAAAGGTTACACATGTTAGCGGTGGTACGTTCAATCTAACTAATTATTGGAAACAGTAGTCACTCATAATATCTAGCCTACGTTTCCTGATGAAAAAAGTTTGTTGTGTTTCTGAGATTAAAGTAAATTTCTGTTGTTTTTTAAATGTTTATTTGCTGATAATTGTAATAGGTGCACAATAAATAGGTCATTTTACATCGTTGAATCCAATATGAATTGTTATTGTACTCGTTCACGCTGTGTTGAAAAATTTCAACACAACGTGGACGAGTACAATAACAATTCATATTGGATTCAACGATGTAAAATAACCTAATGTTAATAGTTTGTGGTTTAAAGTTCAATATGTCAACATCAATTTCATTGTCATTTTATACGATGCAGCTCAATTACAAATAAAATCTGTCTCACAGATATACAACTCTTGCTGGCCAAAAAGCGCCTGTAGTGGTCTTGAGAAATGACCATTTGCAGACCCGATTTCAAGTTCTCTTTGTTTCGTTCAGGCTATGCAATGGCATACGAAGGCACATCTACCTACATCATATAGTGGCGATGAAGTAATACTTTATATAGTCAACATGTTGTGCACGTTGCTCCTAAGAATACCGGCATCGGCGTGGGTGTGGGTGTGTTTCCCTCCCAAAACTGATAAGCTGATGAATGCCTTTTAACCAATGTGACAGGAAGTTCATGCTGCCTTAGCCAGGAATGGCAATTGCTCCCTGACAGTCAAGTCCCAAAAGACTATGGAGTTTCCATTTAAATTTAAATTTTCAATTTATGTATCTATTTACAAACCCAGGTCACATTGTGACATATGGGCAACATAAATATGCAATTTCTTTTACAAAGAACTAATTATATCATAAACGTTACATACTAAAGTATGTCCATTTGTAGGCACCAAGAAGACCTTTATTGTAAATTTACTACTGAAGTTACCGCCAACAAACATTGTTGTTGTGCTAATAAATATTTCTTGTGAGCCATTAGAGACTCAAAATTATAACTTTTATTAGCTTCGTCAGTCTCCAATAGCTACAATTGAAAGCAAAAGTGAAGAATATCTTTGACAATTTATCACATGTCGTTGTTTAAAAAAAATTTAATTAACCATTTCATGGTCAGGACCTGTCAAGATGATTCATATCTTTACTCAGTGAATGCCGAT
This sequence comes from Chaetoderma sp. LZ-2023a, assembly GCA_034401795.1. Taxonomy (NCBI): domain Eukaryota; kingdom Metazoa; phylum Mollusca; class Caudofoveata; order Chaetodermatida; family Chaetodermatidae; genus Chaetoderma; species Chaetoderma sp. LZ-2023a. The sequence continues at coordinate 59,686,030 of CM067362.1, read as the reverse complement.
TTGCAGGGCTAGAGAAGACTACTTTAGAAAGAGTGTCACTGGAATGACTGGTTCGCTCACCGAGCCAACTATGGCCTACAAATGGGCATTGCTTATAACCACTACAGATGAAATTTATTGCTGCCTGGAATAGGAAAAACTGACACAAGAGGGATTAACATTCCCCTCATTATTAGCATATGTCCAGCATGAAAGCATAAAAGCGCTCTTTAAGGAGGTTCTCTTATGCATCCATTTTCTTTGGTAGTTATATAGGCCTATAAATGCATACAATTTTGTCAAAATAGATTTCTTGCATTTAAATAATAGTCTGTTTGTTTGTTTGTTTATCATTGTTTTATTCCATATTATAATTTGGAATGTATTTTACTGTCCTGTGTTAAATCATTGGCAAAAGAATAGAAAGTGATTGTCGTCGTCAATAGCATTACATCTATCACATAGTCTCATCTCGATCTATTCCTATCGATCTTGAGACCGTGCGAGACTGAGAGTTGCCATATGACTGCAGATTGCGAGGTGATGTATATATGAGGCTCCGCTCTATTGTAGATATGTGGGTGGGACGAGGTGGGCTGGGAGTTCAAGGTTAGCGATTAAGACAAGTCAATAAGACATCATCATCATTATTATTATTATTATTATTATTATTATTATTATTATTATTATTATTATTATACAGTTTGTTATTTGTTTGTCAGCATTTGTCTGCCCGTGTTTGTGCGGTAGGTTCATCCACATTGGAAATAGGTAGTAATCACACACATTTTGAACTTTGCATTGTTTGTCGAGAAGAGTTTATGGAATTTGAAACAGTTAGGTCTTCTGTAGTAATATAGAGAATTGGAGGTAATAATTATTGTGTTTGATGAAAAACGCTATAGATAAATAAATAATGGACCTAATCCCCTATCTCATCTTTTACACAGATGGTACATTTTCTCTCTTCACTTGGGGTTCCATCTCATCTGCATTTCTCTATATTTTATTTCCAGAGCATGCTGTATTTAAAAAAAGCATCTAGTGCCTGCTCTAAATCGGTTGCGCTCTCGGCTAGCATACCTGTATCGTATGCATATAGCAGGAGAAGGAGCTTAAATAAGGTGATAAATTCATCATCTGTATCGTTTAATTCTATTTTACTACAGATTTGATCATGTAGAAATTGGTCTAGGTCATTTAGATATATTGCGAAGCAGAAGAAGAAAGCGAAGAAGAAGAAGGAGGAGGAGGAGAATGAGGAGGGAGATGAGGATCATTATCACTGGTGATTGATAAGCTAATAATAAAATCGGCTTTTTGCTGCTTTGTCAGTTTGTTGCATATGAGCATACTGGGTATATGGAATAAGCAGTCATTTTATATTCATGTTAAAAGAATACAGCATTTATCACACATTGAATAATTATCACACTCTCTAACAATGATCGTGGCAGATATCGCCATACATCTCAATTGATGAGTTCCATATTTTAATGTAATTTTCCTGATTGCTTAAGGTAGTAATTATTCAAGTTCAAGCTCAGGTTAAAGTTTCTTTACAGCCGGGTCACCATAGTGTGAGGTATGACAATCTTTTCTTTATTTGCAATATTATGCATGCACATTGCTGTAACCATGTATACAGTATTGTATTGTATTATTATTATTATTATTATTATTATTATTATTATTATTATTATTATTTTATTTTGCCCTGTAGGTGGGGCTTAGAATACACCTTCCGTATCCTCTGCGTGTCGTAAGAGGCGACTAAAGGAGGTAAGGGTGAGGTAACCCTGACAGAAACCTCGAGTGCTGAAGACGGAGGTTCCAGGCTGCACGGCGCACTCTAATAAACCATGGATCCACGCACGTAGCGCTTATGATCATGTCGATAGTCACTTACAGGACTGTCGGTATGATCAGCGAACGAAAAGAAGAAGAAGATTATTTTATTATTTATTGACGCTGAATACACAATCAGATCGAGCCTTATGTTCCATCCATCCAATAAAAAAAATTCAATATGGCCATCAAATCTTGAATGGTACATGACAGCCATGCTTTATTATGGACCACGTTCTCTTTAACAAGCTTTACTTGCCTTAGTACTCTCTGAAATCTAATGCTGATCGGTACAGCAGTTCCCGAGATGGCATTATCAATAAAAAGATGATCACTAGAAAATGGATCAAATGAATTGATTTCTGGAGCCAATCACCATAGATGAGGGGGGTGGGGTGGGGGTGGGGGCTCTGTTGATGAGGTAATTTAAAGCTGTTCCTATTCATTTCCTATAGGATTTCCAGAATTATGAAGATCCAAAATGAGCGGCTGAGAAATCGACCAATCAAAATTCTGAATGGTAGTTTCATGCCGTACTTCGGGAATTTGGTTAAAATTGTGCCATTGATTAAGGATGAGTAGTGTTTTAAAAAGTTTCAATTTTCGGAAAGTCTAAGCCCCAAGAAACTGACCAATTTAAATTCTGAATAGAAATTCTGTAGCAAGGACCATCTGGTCGTTCTAGCCAAATTTCGTAGAAATCCAATAAGGTGGGGTGGGGGGGGGGGGGGTAGATGAGCTTTGACAATTTACATAAAATTATAAAAAATGTTTCATAAAATTAGATTTTTACCCGAAAATTTTACCAATCAAATTTCAGAATAGAGGTTCTGGAGCATGCAAAAATATGGTCCTTCTAGCCAAATTTGGTTGAAATCTGTTTCACTTGGTGGAGGATATGCGTTTTGACAATGTCTGGTAAATCTTTCATGAAACCTAAGATTTTCACCCAAAGGTTGACCAATCACTATTCTGACTAAAAGTTCTTGAAGCTACTACTAATAGGATCCGTCCAGCCAAATTTGGTTAAGATCAGTCAACCTGTTAAAGAGGAGATTCGATGGACGGACGACGGATGGCTGCCGTGTTGTTGTTGTTCGTATATTCCTCCTCTGATAGGAGCACCCAGAGATTTGGTTAGGTATAGAGTTCGATTTATGAACACTATATAGTTATAATTTTAGTCCGCAATTACATTAGCTAAATATAGTGTCCGAATACAGTTCAATAATAATAACATCAAAACACTGTTCAGCACTAGCGTGCATGAATAATTATAAATAATTATATACCTCATGTCTCTAAATGGGAAGGGCCGAACACCCATTTAGAGACATGTATCCTTAGTGATATACCAACTTCTGAACATTCTACAGTATGATACACATTACAAGGTTTGAACACCCATTTAGAGACATATATCCTCAGTGATACACCAACTTCTGAACATACATATTCTACAGTGTGATACACATTACAAGGTTTGACACCCATTTAGAGACATATATCCTCAGTGATACATCAACTTCTGAACATACATATTCTACAGTGTGATACACATTACAAGGGTTGACACCCATTTAGAGACATGTATCCTTAGTGATATACCAACTTATGAACATTCTATAGTGTGATACACATTGCAAGGTTTGACACCCATTTAGAAACATTTATCCTTAGTGATATACCAACTTCTGAATATTCTACAGTGTGATACACATTACAAGGTTTGAACACCCATTTAGAGACATGTATCCTCAGTGATATACCAACTTCTGAACATACATATTCTACAATGTGATAAACATTACAAGGTTTGAACATCCATCTAGAGACAAACATCTTAAGTGGTATACTGATCACCCGTGATCAACCACACATTACATGGATGAACGCCCATTTAGAGAAATGCCTCCTCAGTTGTTATACGCCTCGCATGGGTACTGTGTCACAGCTTTGGGCGATTGCAAAGCAAATCGACCTTAGAGGTCGCTCTAAGGCCAACAAATCCAAGCTGCTCCAGATGATTGTACAGGCCCGTAAGGAGGAGTTGCATTTGCGACTCTCCCAAGCACAACAAATGGGGAAGTTCCCAACAATCACCTCTGATAATCCAGGGAACCCTCATAAGAAAGCACAACGCCACCGCGAGCGTAGGCAGTTTGATGAGGAGACGACTGTCAGCTTACAAGCCAAAGCTGTAGCAACTCGGATGGCAAACCATCCATTATAGCGCCTACCTCTTCTATGGAGAATCGGAAGACAGGCGATGAGGGGGCCGAGATCTGAACCCCTAGTTTGGAGTATTCATAGTCTGGAGTATGAGGCAAGAAGGTAAACAGATTGTAGATCAGCGCCTGGGTGAGAGGGAAATAGAGGAGAGAGGACGGCGAACAGTATGCTGGACATTCTTCAGCGCGCTAGAAGGAGACATTATAGGTCGGATCATGGAGAAGATCCAGACCATACAGAACGCCTTCTACCTCCGGCATACCCATACCTATCGAATTCGCCACATCGAGGATGGTAGGGTGATACTCTTCCACAATAATGCTCCAGGGATTCGCTGGATGAATACACTAGGAGCGTCCCAGATCTGGGTGGAGGGTAGAGAGCAAGCCCACCTCGATCCTGACAATATCGATCGACCCAACACCAGGTGGGCCTTCGTCCAATCAATCAACATTGAGGTCAAAGATGTCATTGACCACCAGCCCTTAATAAGGGAGTGGACCACTCCCAGTCTGGCTACCACAGAAGAATAGTATTGCAGTGCCTAACACCTACAAGGACAATCTGTGTCTCTGGAGATGTTTAGCAATCTACCGGGGAGGGGGGGGGGCAGATAGAAGTACAGCTCTTGCACAAGAGCTTGCCAAGCAGTACTACGACCGAACTATGATCGATGTGCCACGAACCTCACTGCATCAGCTGGGCATGGTAGAGTTCTTTGCGAAGACAGAGATTCACATTAACTAACCTACTGACGAGGGTAGCTGGTATCTGACCAGGAAACCTGCTCACTATACGAACATCATGCCAATAGGAGTACACGGCCACCATTCCTTCTTCATTAAGGACATCTGCAAGCTACTTCAGACTTTCATCTGCGGGCACTGTCAACAACAGTTCACCTAAGCATGTAGTCTCCAACGCCACGCTGACTGCTGTACAGGTGGAAAAACAAACATCGAGTGCCCTGGGGAGAAAATAGAGGCACTGCAGTCAGCATACGAGAAGGCCTTCTACCCATGCCAACCAGCCAGTTCAGAGGCCACTCGCTGGATCCAGTACGAGTTGAGGAACTCACAGTGGTGAGCATTGGATCGAGGATGCGCCTGTAGATGGTTATGATCCAACAACCAACACCGTTTACCAGTTCCATGGCTCTCACCGGCAGGGATGTTCACAACACAAGTGAGGTGAGGATGCTGAACAAAGAAACCATAAGACAGTCACGAGAGACGACAAGCTAAGAGCATCTGGCTGCACGCTTGTGGTACAGTGGGAGTGCTGCATAAAACGTCGTCCAAAAATCCCCGCAAAGGTGCGGATGGTACCATACCCACACTTCATCCTCTATAACTCTGAAGCACTCCTAGACAGTATCAAGACCCATCTGACAGAGGCGCTCATGATCGAGAGTACCTGCATACCTATCTCAGTGTCAGTCGGCTGCTCCTTAGAGGGCAGCACTAGCGAGCCAACTCACCTGTGTTATGCTAACCCCAAAGTGCTAATCAACGAGTGATGGGACCAAGTGCCTGTGCTCGAGTTCAACTCTGGCCGGTGTGACATGAATCTCATCAAGAAGTACTTCATGGATGAGCTCACAGCCTCGGCAGGCACAGTAAAAGTCACCAAGAAAGCTAGCCAGACAATGTTCCTCATCACACCCGACCTGAGGTTTCTCGATGTGCTGAATTACCTCTGTCCCGGTGTCTCCTGTGAGGCATGGATCAAAGCCTATGGGTGTACACAGCAGAAGAGCTGGTTCCCATTTGAATGGTTCGACATGCCCAAGAACTCGATTATCTGGGGTTCTCAAACTACCAAGCACGGTGGTCTAAGCTCAAGGCTGGCCACCTCCTGAAGCTGTCAGAGTGGACGCAATGTAAGCAGACCTTCAGAGAGCAATGGATGCAGAGATTCGCCCACTGACTGCGACACTCGGACGTCAGCCCATTCATCGAAGCCCTAGAGCGGATGTGACAATTCTACAGAGAACCAGGTATGGACATCCTGAAAGATGCGGTATCCCTCCCGGGGTGTCACTACTGTATCTACTTCACGAAACAGCTCAGCACATGTCAGATATTGGCCTATATGCCCCAAGCAAGGAAGTCTATCAGATGCTAAAGGCTGCAATTGTCGGTGGACTCAGCATCGTGTTCACAAGACACCATGAGTCTGGTCTGACCCAAATTTGTCAAGGCGAGCGTGTCTGCTAACGTCTGTTAGGCTATGATGTGTTTGCCCTGTACCTGTCTACAATGACCCAAGAGATGCCATGCAGTAAAGAGACAATGTGGCAGTGGTCTGGCGCTAGCGACGTAGAATGCTTTAAGGAGTATCTCCTAGCAGATCGCTGGTTCGGGTTCGCTGAGGTAGACATAGAGGTGCCCAAGGCCCTGTGGACGAAGCTCGAGGAGATGCCTCCTCTCTTCTACAACCGCAAGATCCCGATAGAGGTGGTACCTCCTAAGATGCTCGCATACCTTGAGACAATGGGTCAGAAGTGCCCCACCACCCACAAGCTGGTCGGTAACCTCTCTGGCAAGAAGAGACTTCTGTATGCACCAACACTCAAGTAGTATATCGCCCATGGCCTAGATATCACTGCCGTCTACTGCACCATATGCTACAGCCCACAGAAACCATTTGAGTGGTTCATGAACACTGTTACGGAGGTTCGCCGCTCTTGGCAGATCTCTTCAAACTCATTGGCAAAAGTGACTACAGAAAGCTAATCGAGGCCCTAGAACGCCATAGTAACACGAGCTTCACCAAGGATGAATGTGCTGTAGATAGAGCCCTGTGCAGTGCATGGTTCGAGGACCTCGACGAGATTTGGTGAGTCCTACGAGTTGCAGACCGGAAGCCTAAAATCACCATTCAGTGGCCCTTCCAGGTGGGGATAGCTGTATATGAGCTCACGAAGCTGCAAATGTTGGAGTTCTACTACGACTTCCTAGATCGGTACGTAGCTCATGACAACTTTGATTACCTGCAGATGGACAGCGATTCTTCATATATCACCATAGCAGGCTCCAACCGTGATGAGGTGATGCGAATGGAGTATGAGGCAAGTAAGCAGAACGCGTTAGCTTGGGACGAATGGTCTGGATGGACACCAGAATTGTTCAAGCTTGAGTTCGAAGGCACTCACAGTATTGCTCTCTGCTCCAAGTGCTACTACGTGGAGAGCGCAGAGGGAAAGGTGAAGTGCTCAGTCAAGGGAATGTCTAAATGGCAGAATGAGGTCTCATGGCAGAGGTTCTACAGCACCCTCCATGGTGTAGTGGGTAGAGCAACAAATCAAGGCCTCCGTATGCACAACCAGGGTATGGTAACGTATGAACAGGAAAAAACTTGGTCTTTCTGCCTACTACGGTAAGAGACATGTGATACCAGATGGTGTCCACATCGAGCCTATCGAGTATCATGTAACATAGCCTACCATGGTTCAACCGACAGTCAAGGCTTACAATCTGGAGGATGTCTACTCGACGTAAGCACTCCAGGTGGAGGTTGCCGGGTGCACAATCTGAAGCTCCTCTCGCACAAATGGTCGCCTAGGACGGCTCTCCGAGCATGCCAGGTGGTACAGCATAGGCTGTCCAGCCGCCTCCACATACCTGTCATTCTTGTGTATATCTATCGGCCGGTTGGTGTCAGTCACCCGCCTACGTCGGCCCTCCAATTCGCCAGGCTCATATAAATACTGAACCAGGGCATCGGATTGAGGCCTGTCCTCAGAGCATGATTGACATCGATGTTGGACCACAGAGGATCGCTGAATGGCCTTAATAGGCTTCTGCCCTATCGGCCTATTAACCTCAGCATTGGATCTCTCCACCACAACAGACAAGCCTCTCACCCATACCCTGGAATGATTGCACGCTGCAGCCATATCCTGAACATACTGAGGGAACAGCCTCTCTGCCTGTGTCCGGTTCCATTGCTTGATGATAACCTGGGCACGGTGATGTCCCACCTCGCCTCGCCTAATCGCCACACCATGTTTCTACATGAGGGTCACAGTCTCACATCTAAACTCCTAACCCTCATCCACTTGCAGCAACTCTGGCCACTGGAGAGGATTTTGTGGGTTCTCATAGATACTCTGGAACCTGGCAGCCGCCTGACCAGCGGATTTATCTATGAGTGGCATTGCCGCCTTGTACATGCTGGCTACATCGACGATGGCGAGGGCGTACTTGTAGGTCTTGCTGCCCACCTGATGATGCGGAAGGAACAGCACATATGTCTGGTGAACTCTGTTCAGGACAGCTTCATAGAAGTGTTCATACCGAATGTAGCGTGGACGAGGTCTGGTTATCTGCCACATCGCCTGCCTGGTGAGCCAGTGGCTCACAGTCTCCAATGTGAATCTGTGACCTTTGCGATGAGCTGCCTCGAGTAACTTTTGAGGCTCACGGTAATATCCACCAGGTTGGTAGTACAGGATCTCAATACAGGCGCTTGATGAACTATCGGACTTCATCACTGACCTCGACACCTGTCCTCTCTCGCACAGCTTGTGTAAACTCTAGACAGGCGAACAAACGACCATCATTCATTCAACCATCTCTGAACACATCCTCAAAGACCTGGATATACTGTTGTCTAATCTCTGCAGCGCTAGCGCCGTCACTGAAGGGTAGCTTGTCAACCAATCCTCAAATGTGATCTTGCGGACCGTCTCACCAGCCTTCATCGTGAACAGAGCAATCAGAGCCCCAACTGCGCTATTGGGCCAAGAGAGCCCTTCATGTAGGTACGATAAATCCCTTTGGCTCGGTGGATTAGTCAGCGGAATTCTGGCTCTACACCATCACCATCATAGTCCTCAGCATAGTCATCCTCATCATTGTCCTCCTCTTCATCATAGTCATTATCCTGTCATATCCTCAACTGGATACTCGAAAGCTTCCACTTCATACATCATCCACTGCTATACAAGTGCCTTAAACTCGTCACCATCATAGTCCTCATCCTCGTCATAATCATCCTCGTCATAAGCATCCTCGACATCATCGTAATCCTCATCCTCGTAATAATCATCCTCGACATCATCATAGTCCTCATTCTCATCATAGTCATCCTTGACATCATCATAGTCCTCATCGACTGGATCCTCGAAAGCTTCTGGTTCATGCATGATGGAACTATATGGTGAGTTTAGAGCGCTTGTATAGACATAGCATCTGCAATCTTGAATGCAGGCATATTTGCCTTGGTGAACTGGGATCTCAGCTTCGCTGACTATAAGGCAGTGGAGGTAGAGAGAAAACGTCATAACCAGGCGATGGAGAAGCTGTATAAAGAGAAGTTTAAGTACAGCAAGGCACTCGAGCGTATGCACCAAAGGGAGGCACACCAATGGCAACAAAGGGCTCAAGCCACCCAGAACATCAAAGAGGCCGATGAGAGTCTCGATGAGTACTACGAGACTGTAAAACTCTCCAAACCAATGCTCAACTATGAGGCATCAGGAGGTCAGAAGACGGTCAAGGCCATAGTAGTAGGGGCTGCTGTAGGAGGTGTGGTGACAGCGGGAGTTTTGCTCTATGCATGCTCAATCTGAATACCTCCATTTTGCAAGAAGTGAAGTTTGCTATATCCAAAGTACAGCACTGTTACTCCGATCGAGCGAGTGCTCCCTGGCTCTCCAAGCCGGTTCCTAACATGAAAGCTGAGCTGGTTGCCATGGTTAGGCAGGATGTCCCTCCCTCCGAGGTGGCACTGACTGTCGAGCATCAACTCAAGATCCTCGTGGCCACTAGGTAGATGGAGTAGGGCATACGACTTCATCTCCTGTCGATAGAGACAGCAATCAGCCAGACCGTGCACCTCACTGAGAACGTTGGTCCCAGCCACCACAAGTTTGAAGTCGTCTAGCTCCCCCACCTCCTGGACCACCCCTCCTTTCTGAACCAAGGCTGCTACAGCTACGTAATCCGAGCCACCTCGTTGCAATGTCAACTCTAGATGCTGGTTAGCCATGGCCTGGACCTGTTGGTGCTCTCGCTCTACATGTAGGATTCGTTGTCTAGAGCCCGCACGTGTTATCTCCTGGTCGTTCTCATCATGCCAGACCTGAAGTCATGGAGAGGTCATCGTTACATCAGTAAGATGTTCGGTGTACACCTGGAGGAACAGCTTGTCCCGCATCAATGCTGGGTTCACGTGTGTATTCTCGAGGAGGGAGAAGTGTGGCTCCACAACAGGTGTTTCAGGTTGTAAGTTGAATTCTGTGAAGCCTTCATTACATCCGATGGCATAGTACCCTTTCCCCTTCACGTAGTAGTCTGGTCTACCATTCAGCGGAGAGCCAGGACCCGGTACTCGTCGTTTGCATAGGTGGTGTCCAGGGTGTTGCTGCTCGGCATAATTGCCCACCTGCTCACCACCTGCGGGATCTCTACATCCTTCTCCACAGTGCTCTTGAGCTTCAACTTGAGCATCATGCTCCTAATCTCATGGATCTGTCCCCAGATAGTGAAGTCGATGTACTTCCCTACCATGGATAGAGGGTTCGTATCATGGATACTAGGTCGAATGACTGTCATACAGTCCTTCCGAGGATCAGTGTTGTGTGAGGTTGCGGGTTAATCTCCCCCATCTGGATGCTGTACATACTGCTGCATGTTTAACGTCTAGGTATATAAAGGTTTTAAACGGCGATCTATAAAGTACTACTTCACAAGCTCATCTTCGGTCAGCAGAAGAAACATGTATCACACTCCAAGAAGAAACCAGTAAAGTCCTCCACCCTTCTGCCGATTGACAGGGTCTGACGACTACTTTGTGACATCAACATTATCCACAAGCGAGCCAAGGTCCCACCTCTGCCTGACTGCCATAGAGGAGACCACGCTGGCCCGTAGTATGAAGGAATTATTGACTCGAATGCTCTACCGGAAGCTTGACAGTGCCCAGGGCAGGGCATTCAGCCTACCCTTCAAATCAACTAAGAGTCCCATCATTTTTGCTCTTCAAAAGACTAATGGTAGGGAAGTGGGCTGGCGTTTTTGACATTCACACTGATGATGAACACCAGATGCTGGATGCTCTATAGGCTGGAACCATAGATTACTTCAGAAAGGAGATCAGTACAGCTGACTTAGGGCCATGAGGCTGGGCGTGCTACTCATACTCAGGAGGAGCAGGCCGAGTGTCAGAAGGAGGCTGTTGAGTACATCTTCAATGAAAGATGGCACAGGCGGGTAGCAAGAGATGAGGTAACATTTAGAATGTTCCGCGAGAACTACCTGGACTACCTCATCAAACCTGCTCGCAAGTCAGATGCCAGTAAATCGTGGCTGAAGTGTGTCTTCCCACGAGAAGTTTCAGAAGAAGAGAGTCATGCCATCGGATCCTCAATGGATGAAGTTTCAAGCTGCGGAGTTCCTCAAGCTTCTGACAAAGTTCATCAAGCTTCTGACGAAATTCCTCAAGCTTCAGACGATGTTCCTCAACCTTCTAATGAAATGCCTCAAACCTGAAAAATTGTTGCGACCAATCTACCCACTACGTTCTGACAGATGTGCCAGCCTCATGGCAGGATCCAGCTTGTAGCTGAAGATTTCTGCTTTCTCCAGAGAAGGCTTGAAGTGTAACAGCTCCCCTGTCTCCTTGTTGCTGAAGATGAATTGGTACCATTTAGCTACCTTCTGTACTCCCGCAACAAAGTCATGTTTGGTCTCCTTGACGGTCAGGCTGTCATATATGGTCTTCAGCAGGGCACACCCACAATTCGTGCTGAAGTACAGCAACCAAGCATTGTGGCGGATATCTGGCGAGATCTCACGGGTGTACTTCTGAAAGAGGATGAACACAGTGATCTTGGTGTGCCGGATGCATCTGGTGATGTCGCTGAGGTAGGTGACTGTCTTCTGGTCCATTGCAGGGTCATTGATGACCAGAACAAGTGTGTCCGTTAGTAGAGCTGCTATCAGCTTCTGCATTAGCGCCTGTAGGTTCTGCGGTTTGGCTATTGGGACCTTATGCCACTGGTTGTTGCTATCAACAGCGTCAGCGGCAGAGTTGGGCACCAGGAGTATGTAATGATTATGCAGATGTTCTGCCAGCAAGGCACACAGTAAGATGGTTTTTCCCTGTCTGAATGGTGAAATGATCAATACCACCTGCCAGCATCGTCCGGTCTACTGCTGTATGGTACTGACATGTTCCTGGAAGATGGCCAATACCTGTTCGGTTGTAGCCTCGTCTATATCTGGGAGTTTAAATGGAAGCACTTCCTACATGAGCTCTATCGCCTGCAGGGCCGGCATCGTTGTACCGCCGGCCAAGACAAATGATGTGAGGGAGGTGTCAAGCATGAAATCCCAACAACAGCTGAGAAGGTAACGCAGAGGGCCTGTGTCAGTAGCAGTGTCCACAACGTCGAGTATCTGTATGATGCGAGGTCATGTTTATTAAGAGGTCTTAAGCGGCAGGCCGACGAACTCTGACTTCTTCACCTCGGGTAGTTGGAGTTTAGAGGCAGACCCTTTTCACCATCGATGCTAACATCACTGAACATGATCCTACCAAACTTTAGATTATTTCCATCCAGTCGGAAGGAGTTTCTGCTCTTGTACAGGTTGTGGATGAGCTCATGTGCCTGTGATTCAGCCAACAGCTTCATGGCTCCTTCATCACTCGTCTCAAGGACACCTTTGACAATTAGCCTGTCCTCGAGTATCATGCCTTTGTGTGCAGTGGTGGTGCTGTTAAGGGCTGAGGCTCCTATGGATTGTACATTTCCGATGAGGTCTGCCGGTATGGTACCTCGGATTACTCCTGGTGTACCCTTCTCATTGAAGTCGATGAAGGAGATGGGAGCAACAGTGTCCTCTGAGCCGAGGCGTGCCTCACCTAAGTGAGCCAAGTCCCCAATCCCCTTGCTTTCTAAGTCTGTAAGTGATAGAGGCATTGTTGAGGTATAAATAGTGGCTTAAACCTAGTCGTATACCCAGTGAAACAGATGGGCATAGGAGGACCACGTGGTGGGCCAAGGAAATAAGTAGCAGAGTTTCGGATGCTGGCCCTCTGCGCAGGGGCACGCCTTGTGGGCTAACAACCATTTCTGGGCATTGGAAATCCTCAGTCCTCATGCTCGACTATGCACTACTGACTCTGGCATAACCCAACATGCTGCATAGGCTACTCTTGTCTCATGGACCTGTTAGGCTTCCATGGTCTCCTATAGAGCTGTCTTAAAGCTAGACGTAGGCTGCGATGATCTCGGACATAGCACTCATCACTAGACCTAGAATCGTGGCTTCCATTAGAGGTCTTTGGGATGGGATGTGTTATTCCTAGACAGTGGTCGATAACCGTACTCGTCACTGTAGCGAGGACAGCAGCTCCAGCAGCAGGGATGACCTCATTGCCACCTGTCATCTTCACCACGACCACATTCGCCGCCATGTAACTGGTGACATGAATGGCCAGGGGCTTGGCCTTTGTCAGTAGCTTCTGGGCCTTGCTTTTGAGCAGCTTCTCCACCTTGTGAAGGCTCGCCTGGCTCTCTGGGAGTTGCTTTACAATCTGTACCATTGGCGTCATTGTTTAAGTGCTGGGTATACAACGTGGTTAAATGTGTATGTTCTACCCCAAGAGAGCTAAGCAAATCTACCCAGTCTGCATCTGTTAGCTGATTAGATTGGTACTCGAGAAAATCCATTAGCACTATACATAGCAGTTTAAACCATGGACCAGCTAGTAATATGTACTAAGTACCATGATGTCTTCCACGCCGAATTGAAGGGTTACAAGAAGAAGTCACCAGATGAGCTCACTCAGCTCTCTAGTGCTAAGTTAACAGAGGAGCTGAAAGCTGTGAGGCGCTACCTAGGATTTGGAAAGGGGCATATGTACTTCGTCGAATACCTCATTATGGGCAGTAGTATCGTCAAGCAGCTCCTGCATACTAAAGGAGTCTACAAGGATCGGGAGTATCTGTCGGATGTGTTCCAGAAGTTGCAGACATGGCATCACCCGACTACGAGTTGAATAAGGCTCTACGCTACTACAAGCTGGAAAAAGGCTGTAGCTCTGAACCATACAGTCCGAGGGTGTGTATGCTGGTGGCGCCTTTGGGGGCTGTCGGGCAGGCCAAGCTAGTTCAGGCATTCTCAGTTGCCACGACTCCCGCACCTGAGAGTTAGGATGATCTTCTAGATGATCTACTAGCGGCAGAGAAGACTGGCGACGAGCACAGCAATAGCCAGACCTCACACAACTCGTAGGGCTAACGTCCTGCTAGCACTGCTGACGGGTGTTGGTGTCAGTACGCGCTGCCGTTTGCCATCCAGCACTCTGTGCGATGCTAATGGAGTCAGAACGATGGTAGCACTGGCTTGTGAGGGCCACAGAGATGCTTGCGGGGCGCGAGGTGTCACGGGCGTCGTGACGACATGCGCTGCTGAGTTGATGTCAGTGTTAAACCCAAAGTGAACACCGGGGGAATTCACCTCGACTATCATGTTGTTATAACACCTGACCCCCAGGTCCTCGATATTCACGATCAGGTTGCTCGGAATAAGCCATAGGTGTGAATATATGGCAAAGTCCAGCTGGTGGCAGGCCTTCTATAATGCCTGCTGGAACTTGGCAATGAGGCTGCTAGGGTCTGCAATGATGATCATATCCTCGACAAGACTGCTGAACATATCCTGCACCTATTTACCGCTCAGTTCACCCATCCATAGAATGGCGCAGCTAGATATGGGCTGTCAGAAGACAATACCATAATGCTTCTAATGACTGGTTGATTCGAACACTCCCCGCTGGTGTAAGCCCTGAGGTTGTGTGTGGGACAAAGTATTTCCAGGCATCTGGGCAGTCTTACTTGATGCTGGTGATATGCATATTCTCACCAACGCCTCGAGCTCTGAGTCTGGGTCGAATGAGAACGTCGCTCTCTTCCGACTGCCGTTTTTTCGGGACATTTGATAGGGGAAGCCCAAGTAGTCTCGTCTCAGATCACTGTACATAATGCCAAGACCGTTGTTGTCACCACTGTCACACCAATAGGCTGAGTGGCTATTGAACTCTCGCTTGAGTCTACTGGCTGCTGAGAGGCTGTAGCTGTTGAGCTGTGGGTTGAAATCATTTGTATTAGGCAGGTTTGCACCCAGTTCGTGGAGGATTCGTCTCACCATGTAGTACACATGGAATCTGAAACAGCTGGCAATGAGTACAGCTTCAGAGGTACCAGAATAGGAGCGAAGCAAACCAGCGCCGACGCCACATCCTGCCGTGGCGGCCCAGATGGCAAAGTTCAGCTGCTGGTTCCAGAACGAGTGATTCGGGGCTACCATCCAGGTGTGAGCTTTCTTCGCATCCTTGATTGTGACTGAGGTTGGTCAGTGGTCGTGGATTGAAGAAGAAGCTGATGGGGGACTGGCCATCGACCGTAATGGAGACCGGGGTTAGATCTGGAATATCATCTAGCAGACTATGTAGACGGCCGGTCCAGAGTGTACCCAGGAAGGACTGTTGGCTCTGGTTGATTGCCGTGAGGTTCACTGGGAAGGCATCTATAGTAGTCATCTTAAAACTGTTGCGGACGCAACATACTATTTGACACCGTAGAGATCTTCGACGCAGCCCCTCCATAGCATCTCACCTTTTAGCTCCTCCATGTCCACCCGCCTGGTGGAGCCTTTGAGGTATTGCTGGCACACTTTGGGTTTCTCTGTGCGTTAAAGGCTTTGGCACTTCAATATATGGTGGTACTCTTCATCACTGGCGTGCCCATCCTCGAGAGCTATGCTAACAGACTTGTTGATAGTCCGTAGGCTTCTCCATGCTAGTGTTGCATACTTAGCATGCGTCTCCAGCTTCCTGGTGATCTGGCACTGTCCAGCCGCCAAGACGGTGGCCATGACGGTAGTGGCAAGGGTCATGCCACCCAGCTGGAAAGCGACGATATCACCCACCGCTGTAGTGATGGTGGCAACGGCAGCCACACCAGCACTGGCTCCAATCACACCCACAGCTGTGGTTGTGCGTGCTAGACTGCTGCAGACTGTTTTATATCACATGCGTGTTCTGTTGTACTTTTATGTCTCATGAACAAGATTCTGTCTGATGATGTCAATCTGATGGAGTCGCCAGCCATGGACGGTACCACCCTCATCAGGCACTAAGGCGGGATATAGTTCAGGCTGCTTTCGCCACTCCAATTTAGCCATGGTATACCTAGGTCTTAAATTTGTACTAGCACTGCGTCACCTGTAGGATGTGTCGATGAGTCATTGTGAAGTTCATTTCAGCTAATCTAGTGAAGCATATGATCTTATTGGCTTTGAGACACACCTCTCTCAAATACACGTCATCCAATATAATGTCAGGGGCCAGTAGCTTGCACAGCCGTGACATCTAGAACTTCACCTTGTTCGCCTGGTAGTATGCCTGTTGGTGTCGGGCTTCCTTGGATTTATGCTCCTCTTCCCATTGTATGACTTCAACAGACTCCTCACACTCGTCATCCAAGTAATCATACACGTTTGGCCCTACTGTGGTCCCCTCTTGCCAGATGAGGCTCTCGCATTCTTGGACAGAGCTGTAGTCCGTTCATCTCCTTGCCTCTCTGATGTTCTGTTCATACCACTACACGTGCTGTACTTGCTCGCCTTCTTGTCGACAAAGGATTTCATGTACCCCTATATCTACCATCCTGGAGAATGTGTGTGGTTGAGTTGGTGCCTCTGTCTCCTTTTTCAACAACTCAACAAATGATAGATATGTCTGGTATGGTATCATGTTGATAGTTCAATGAGTAACAGCAGCATAAACTAAAATTGGACATCCGACAGCCCATCCGTGCTGGCGTATAGATTAATGGCGGAGCTGTCAAACAGGTGATTTGCATGGGTGAACATGTCGGGGCTGGTCGCTTTCCACAGTTTGATAGTGACTCCTGGCAGATATTCTATCACGTCTAACCCTACTTCAGTCAGTGGGCTGTGGTAGGCACTGCCTCGTGGTGGATGTAACACATCGGCATGTACGTACATGGTGGAATACTGAGCTACCTTGAAGAGAACCCATTCTATCCGATACTGAACCACACGTCTACGGACTAGACATGGTCTAATCACATTCTCCCCATTTTGGAGTAGCAATCAGACAATTGGCATGGCTATACACTCCATTAAAACCACACACACACACACACACACACACACACACACACACACCCACCCACCCACCCACCCACACACCCACACCCACACCCACACCCACACCCACACACCCACACCCACACCCACACACCCACACCCACCCACCCACCCACACAC
Source organism: Chaetoderma sp. LZ-2023a (assembly GCA_034401795.1). NCBI lineage: Eukaryota > Metazoa > Mollusca > Caudofoveata > Chaetodermatida > Chaetodermatidae > Chaetoderma > Chaetoderma sp. LZ-2023a. The sequence goes on along the minus strand of CM067362.1, from coordinate 59,668,661 downwards.
ACCCACACACACACACACACACACACACACTGGAGCCCACATTTGCTCACCTGTTGTCGGGCTTTCTTGGATTTAAGCTACTGCACCCTCTCCTCTTCCCATTGTATGACTTCAACAGACTCATCACACTCGTCATCCTAGCAATCATACAAGTTTGGCACTGCTGTGCCCCCCCCCCCCTCCTGCCGGATGAGGCTCTCGCATTCTTGGACAGAGTTGTAGTCCTTTTGTTCTGTTCATACCACCACACCTGCTGTACTCACTCGCCTTCTTGTCGATAAAGGATTTCCTGTACCCCTATATCTACCATCCCAGAGTAAGTGTGTGGTTGAGTTGGCTCCTCTATCTCCTTTTTCAATAGCTTAGCAAATGACAGATATGTCTGGTATGACATCATGTTGATAGCAGCGTAAACTCTAATTGGGAATCCGACAGACCACCCGTGCTGGCATATAGATTAATGGTGGAGCTGTCAAACGGGTGATTTGCATGGGTGAACATATTAGGGCTGGTCGCTTTCCACAGTTTGCTGGTGGCTCCCGGCAGATATTCTATCACGTCTAACCCTACTTCAGTCAGTGAGCTGTAGTGGGTACTGCCCGGTGGAATGCTGAGCTATCTTGAAGAGAGCCCATTCTATGCGATACTGAACCACACGTCTACCGACTAGAGCAGGTCTGCTGACATTCTCCCAGTTTTGGAGTAGCAATCGGACAATCGGCATTGCTATACACTCCGTTTAAACCTCTTATATATACAATGGAGCCCATATTTGCTCACTCAACCGGTCTAGCTGATCTCGTGAACGTGTACGACGTTGATGGTGTCAAGGTTAAAGAAGGTGGTGGCAAATCGTTCGTCCTACAATAATGAAGCAGACTCCAAAATGTTATCACTCCATTCCATCAGTGGAGATGGTGTAGAGCTGTTGATTGACCTAAAAGATGACTCCAAGGAGCGTCTCAGTTGCAACATGGATGGTAGCAAGATTGTATTCCGCTACGACTTCCCGAAGAAGAAGTTCATCCTCCACCCCTGATAGAACAGTCAGAAGACAAGGTTGAGAATGTTATCACCTTGGACGCAGACCTCAGCTTTCATGTCTTAGAGCCGACTGAGAAGCATGCCCCGCCGATGTCACATGATGGTGTGGTGTTGATCCTGGTGAAACAGCTGCAGATAGTCTCCGTAAAGAATGCGATGTGGTATCGCGCTGGACCTTGTGGTAACTGCCGAATGTGGTTACCACTATATTGGCCTCCAGCGGTTATCTGGCTTGGGTACAAGTGCAGGGTATTGCATTTAAATGCAAATGCAAATGTTTGCAACTTATTCAAATGCAAGTGCAATTCAAATGCAAGTGCAAGTTCAAATGCAACTGCATTTACAAATGCATTTGAATATGTGGACACACGTCTGGTACTGAAATTCTGGAACACCGTAGTATACATCTGTCAACTATACGTCTGCTGGGAGTGAGTATCTTTGGGAATACATTTTGTAACATAATCATGTGGTGGGTTCTAACTAGGGATGGGCACGTGTACACGTTCAGATGACGTGTACACGGTTACAAAATTTGTAAACGTGTACACGGGAAAAATGTGTAGAATATACATGTACATATTTATGTGAAATATGTAAGATAGCCCTCAAAGAAAATGATATTTTTTTTTGACAAATTAATTCTCTGAATTTAATACAACTCTCTCTCTCTCTCTCTCTCTCTCTCTCTCTCTCACTCTCTCTCTCCCTCAATGCTATCCAAATTTCCGAATTAACCATTTAACACACAAGCCTGCCAAAACACGGCTCCTGGTCTTGAGAAATGTCAATTTGCAGACAAAGAGGAGACAGGTTTTGTTTTTAAATGTTATCACTGCCAGTCATTACGATGGTAAATTTTCAAAACAATCATCTCTTAGTCTGCTCATGGGGAATTTTAGGGGAAAACTTAAACTTTCTTGAACAAATTTGAGAGTCAACTGGGTTAACTAATCATCTGCACGTAGCATCTTAAAATAATCGATTTCTTTTATATTTACAGATTATTAAAGCATGATAAACAACAGTACATGTACTATAGAATATCAATAATAGAATAGCAAGTTATTATTAACCCAGGAATGGCCAAACTGACCAAACACGGCTTCTGTATTGATCTTGAAGAATGTCAATTTTCAGACAAGAAAATGATATTTTTGGAGTTTTACCACTGGAATGACTGGCTCGCTTATCGAACTGGTCATTGCAGTGTAAAATTTTCAAAAATAGTCTTTTTGTCTGCAAATGGAACTTTTCTATGAAAGAAATAATACTTGTTTCACCTTTAAGGGATAACCATTAGAGAATTTAATTTTCAGATTTTTTTTGGCCTATTTTGAAAGTAATTTCACTGATCGCTATTGTGTCCAAAGGAAACAACACGTGCCAGTCAAATTACTTTCAAAATAATTATTAAATATAATGTTGAATATCTGGAAAGTAAGTTGATTGATAGCCGCTGCTGTGCCTATGGCAGCAACAGTTCCAGTCAAATTACATTCAAAATACAGCTGTAGGCAAAGGTTTCCAGTCAAATTTGTTTCAAAATATTCTCAGCTTGTTCAATACCTGAATTAAGAGTCTCGCATTCCCGGATTCAAATGTTTAAATGTTAATTCCTATGGCTGAGATAACACATGACTGTGTGTATAGTTAGACTGAATGACAAGCGCTTCTAATCACAATGGGTGAACAGTAAATTAACCCATGCCATGCAGAATTATCAGCATCTATTATTTATTGATCTTGGTAAATGTCTATTTGCATTCCAAGAAGATAATCTTTGAAGATTTACCACTGTAATGACTGACTCGACTACCAAGCCAGTCATATCAGTCATACACTTTCAGAAAGTGTCTTCTCTTGTAATGCAAATGGACATTCAAATAGGCCAATCTTGACAAATAAGAGATTTCTGAATGAATGAATGGAGTTAACAACACAATACCCTATTCATATATTGAGTAACCAGAGATATATTACTAAACTCACGCTAATTACTTTGAAAGGATCTTGACAAAAAATATAGCAAGTACTTGTTGAACAGATTGTACAGTCAAAAGTGCTCTAGTGACCACCTGTATTTTGGGGCCACATGATTGTATGAATATTAAAAATTTTCCTGAAAATCAACATATTGATTAACGCAGCAACAATGGTTAGTCCAATTGTTTTATTAACCCTTTTATGTCCAATCCGGAAAGACCAGCCTCTGTCGTGGTCTTTACAAAGGCCCATTTGCAGACCGAGAGAAGAGGAGCGCTGAGCCAATGATTTCAGTGGTTTTGTATGTACGGGTTAAAGGGTCAATACATTGGACAAGAGAATGGAGGCACCCATTCCTTACCATTTAGATGATCATATTTATTATACTCTAGAGATACATTGCTGTGGATTATCTCAGAAACAAATTAGCTAAAATGTGTTGGTTTGCTAAGATCTGAACTGAGTTAAGCTGGACTAATTTCAAAATATACGTGATTTTGCGCACACACGCACGCACGCACGCACGCACGCACGCACGCACGCACGCACGCACGCACACACACACACACACACACACACATATATATATTTATCGCTGAGAGATACATGTTAAGAAATTCAGAGTAAAATGTGTTAATAAATCACAGAGAATTAAATTTCTCATTTCTAGCAACAGAAATGCCATTTTTTATGATTTAAAAGATAATTTGGTTGAATATTTTGAAATTAATTTGACTGGGTGTTGTGGCTGCTAATTACAGCAGCAGCAGCTAGGCTACATCCTATTTTGAAAGAAATGAAAAATGAAAAAAGTAGTGCCTTTGAAAAAAACTCAAATGCATTTGAAAATTCAAATTCAAATGCAACCATTTTTATGCAAATGCAAATGCAAATGCAAATACATGAGAGTCAAATGCAAGTGCAAATGCAAATGCATCAGAAATTTCATAATTGCATTTAAATGCAAGTGCAAGTGCAAATGCATTCAACTGCAAATGAAAATGCATTTGCACTTGTACCCAAACCTGGCGGTTATTGACCTAGAGGTTACGCCCCTCTCTACTGTTGCAAAGAAGTATGGTAGGTGCGAAAGCTGGTCAACCGTGGATCTTTCTTTCTAACCTATATAGGAGAGAGCACAGCCATAATTGGAGTAGGTAATGGCTACCCAGTAAGAGATCACGATCAATATAACCCAGTTCCTCACAGAGATTTGTTTGTACGCCCCATGTCTCAAATTCCTATGCCTCAGGAAGTGAGATGGCGGTGTGAGCAGCGGATCGCCGATCGGTTGCCTGTGGATGGTGTTGTGATGGGTGGTATTCAAAGTGCGATCATTTTACTAACGGGCCTACTACTCCACTTCTACCGCAGTCGTAACATAGTTTCTAGGTATACGTTCCAATTCACATAACAATAAGCACTTGTTAGGTAATAATCCAACCATGACTAGATTTGTACAGTCGATAATGTGTTTTACGAGGTGATCTTCTGCGCTGGAGAGATATTTCTAGGAAATCTCGCCAAGGTCAATGACGGTTTTCTTAAGTAGTGATAAATATTGATTTCTATGCTGATGGAGTTCACCACAGTGTAGCAAGAAGTGTTAATAATCTTCAGAACTGATATAGACGGAAGGTGGGGTTCATGGTTCACGGTGTTTTGGTTGAACTGTGATGAGCCTGGCTTTAACGACACTACATTTTACGTCCTTGTCTACAGTGTGTACGTATATATTTCCATTTAAACTTTGAGGGTAGATTCAGAACAAGCTCTTGTATGTTTGTTAAGTTGTATCTCTCTAGCAAATTCTTAATATATGGCACGTTGTCGACGTAATGACATATGAAATGGGTGTGCCTTAAGGTCTGGCGGCGTAGCCTAATGGAATCCAAGTCATCTTTACTGGTCAGGGATTTAATCTACACCATCTTAAAAATTGGTCAAGGCATTACCATGGAAAAAATGGATTCTATTCATTTAAGATTGCTTTCACTAGATTGTGTCATAAGTTGGCGTGCAAAACGCAATATTGAGTTTGGTATACAGCATATTCGGAATAAGCAGGTCAAGATTATATAAGAACTATGCTAACCAACATGTCTATTCAACGATTTTCCAGACGTCCTTTCTGGATTTTGCTCTATACTAGTTTCCTTAACAACCATTATACACGATTATTGCATATTATACACATATAACTAGAGATTAGAGGGGCATAGCTAAAACTGAGATCCTCCAGTGGCTTAGCATTAAAATCTGATTGCAACGAGTACTGTATAATGGTCCAGTTCCGAACCAGATTATTGTGACAGAAGCATCGGTCCTGGAAGACACATGCCAATCGGTAAGCCAGAGACATGACTGATATTTGTGCAAGTAAGGCACATGTCTAGATCCTGACCTCTGATCAAAACAGACAGCTTCCATTTCACCGCATTACTGGTCTCATCAGGGGGGATGGTAACACTTGCCATGCTCGCAAAGAAGATTAATCTAGAACCAAATCCAGAAAAGAGGTCTGGAAAATCATTGGTATGCCATTTTTTGTTATAATGGTTCATATATAATTTGGATCAGAATCTCAATTGTAGAAACTGTGGAATTTATTTAGTACATTTTACTGTAGTAAGAATAGAAAAACGTGGGATTAAAACTGCTACGTGGCCAGCTCTAAATAGTGCGGTTGATTATGTGATGTATTTATATACGTGATCCACATATTTGTCACGGACATACATTA